>LD700008.1:223656-472103 GCA_003118335.3 Papilio memnon | reverse complement strand
GAGAATGTTTTGTTTTTAATGTATTTTGTTTGGAAGTCGGTTTTGTTTTTTTGTTAAAATGTTTATTTTTTGATCACGTGATGCAAATGCTATATAATATTTTAGGAACTAAATTGTCATTTAATAATTATAACTAATAGACCTCGCTTAACTTCAATTTTGAGAACTTTTAATGTCAAAAAGAGATAAACATAGTTTAAAAACAAACATTTTACCTTCCTTGTATACCTAATAGGAACTTGTAGATCATGGTAGTTTTTTCAATCGGATGCACCGGCCCGGTAAACAAGTAAGACAAATTACAGATGAAGAAATTCTGGAGAACAGAATGTTTTATCACTTCGTATTATGTTCACCATTGTCACTCAGATTCCTTTAATTTTACTTAGTATCTTACTGTAGATATCTGAAACTACAATTTCTTTAATTTGACAGCTCTTTGTGGGTATTGGCTTAATCCAGCAACTATTTTCATTTGCCATCTCAGGCCACGGTCTTCACATTTGCAATGCTAACTTTTTGCGTCTCGATTTACTTCTATCGACCTTTGGGATTACTCGCTATGAGGCACTTAGAATATAAAATTCGCATCGTTTTATAGCACAAATAAAATTAAAGCAATTATTTTCATTAAGACTGAAACATCTGCTTTAACTTAACCGCAACTTTTGCGCAAGCGCATATAACGTAAGTAATATTTTGATCGTTAAAATGACTTTCATTATCACTTAGTGATTTTTTTCAATTGCACATTCACTTCAGTGGCGCAATTGTACAAAGTTGCGCAATTGTATGCTTGTGGTCTACGGCTCAAAATTCACTTATTAAGTTACGAGTTTAATTTCGTATCATGGAAGAATGAATTGTAAGTTTGTAAAATTAACTGTAGCCACAACCGCAGTAAGTTAAATGAACAACTGATGTACATTTATATGTACTTGCCTATTATTGTAATAAAATACATACATGTATCAAATTATAGTGTGTTTGTATGTCACTTAGAATATCCCACAAACTAGCTTATTCCCGCGACTCCGTCAGCGGAGAATTCTAAAAATAATTGTCCAGACTATATTTTACATCTCGACATAATTTCTTTGAGATTCCTTAAGCCATTTTGAAGGTACATTTATAATATAAGTATGAATAGATTAACTAATAGCTTCTTTAGCAACTTCTAGTATTCTTAATATTGAGTAATCAAGATACTTCCGTCGAAAAATAAAACTATTATAAAATACAGTAAAGCCAAGTGTACAGGCTATTGTGAAAAGTTTGCAGCGCGCCGGCAACATTGCCCACTACTTAGTGATTTATAGTCGATGTAACAGTTTTTAATAAGGAAACGGTCGTACGCTAAACCCGAGAGCTTGTTGCACACAACCGGGATAGAGAAGCGTAACGTCCGATGCACAGCGAGACGAAGTGAACGCCGAGACAAACCGGAGTACTTAGCAGGAGCGAAACAAAATGTGGTTTAGCTTTGGCTATTGTGTGCTACAGGCGTTATCTCTTTACGCTAAAGTAGTTTTAACAATAGCTGAACTAACCGGTTTGCGCCGGTTTCAACCGCCCAAGGTAACTAATGAGAGAGTGAGCTTTTAAGCTAATTGCAAAGTAGCTTTAACCAAAGCGAAATGAGATTCTATAATTTTCTTTAATAGTTTTAGGTTTAACAGAACCGTTTTCTTGTACCTTTTATAAGATACTACCTTTCGCCCGCGACTCCGTCCGCGCGGAATTAAAAAACGCAAATGTTAGTAGCCTATGTGTTCTTCCAGACTGTCCTCTACATCTATACCAAATATCATCGAAATCCGTTCAGCAGTTTAGGCTACAAACTCTAACAAACATCCATCCATCCTAAACATAGGCATTTATAATATTACTAGCTTTCGCCCGCGACTCCGTCCGCGTGGAATTAAAAAAAACAAAAGCAAGTAGCCTATGTGTTCTTCCAGACTATCCTCTGCATCCATGCCAAATTTCATCAAGATCCTTTCAGCCGTTTAGGCTACAAACTCTAACAAACATCCATCTATCCATCCATCCATCCATCCATCCATCCATCCATCCATCCATCCATCTAAACTTTCGCATTTATAATATTAGTAAGAGTAAGATAAGAAGTAAGAAGTAAGATTATGATTATGATTTACATAAGAATTATCTTATTTATAACAAATGAAATAATTTGTAATATTTCTTGAACCATTTTAAAATATTTTTATATGTGTTTACGTTAACTGTTTTTTTATTCCAGTAGCG
Organism: Papilio memnon; assembly: GCA_003118335.3. Taxonomy (NCBI): domain Eukaryota; kingdom Metazoa; phylum Arthropoda; class Insecta; order Lepidoptera; family Papilionidae; genus Papilio; species Papilio memnon. The sequence goes on along the minus strand of LD700008.1, from coordinate 469,835 downwards.
TTCTCCTTCTTTTATTTAAGTTATGAAAATATATTCAAATTATATTTGTAAGTTTGAGCAGCGCTGGACAATATGTAAATTTATGAGCTTCTCTTTTTTATTTTTTAATCTTGTACCTGTTGAAAGTGCGAGCCGATGCGTAGGGAAATTACTTATAGGCGGAAATACATGTGACAGTAAAACGGAATAGTACCTGGCATGCCAGCTACTGGCAGTTACTGACGCAAAGTTTATACACATGCCAGGTATACCCTAGACAATTTATCCTACATCATCATCGTCTTGCCTTATCCCTTACGGAGGGTCGGCACAGTATACTGCTCTTCCGTACATTTCTATCAGCCGTCATATCTGAATCCACTCTCTTCTTAAGCATATCCTATTTCACACAATCCATACATACTTTCTTCAGTCTTCCTCTACCTTTGTAGCCACTTTAACTTACATGCATGTGTCATAATCAAATATTGCGTTAGCTACTTAATGGATGGATATTTGTTACTATGTATCTTCAAAACGGCTTAACCAGATCTTGATGTTTGGTATAGATGTAGAACATAGTTTGAAAGCTATAGGCTATTTACACGCAGACGTAGCCGCTGGCAAAAGCTAGCAAGTTATAACAAAACAAACGATTCCCTACTTCACTGAACATTATTATTCGCGACATGAACTTGTTTTGTTCACCCAGTTGACAATTTTCTCTCGCGCGGAAAACTCGCATCTAAAAGCTTTCTGAAGGAAAATATGTAATTATGTGTATCCAGTTCAAAGTATTTTTAAAAGTAAATTCACTTACTTTATTTTTTCCTTTTTTCCGATTCAATACGCAGATTTCAAATGTACAAGCTAATTTGACTAGTGACGTCACAATTTCGCGTATATTTTCACAAACAAAATTAACTTTATAAATTTGTATTCAATTCCTTTAAGTAAGAAAATTCATTCTAAAACGATCTTACCGAATACAGTATTGTGCTCTTTTAGTTAATTGCTACAAAGCTTTTAAGAAATAAAAACAAACGTAGGAAGCGATTCAAGCTCAGCTTATAGCCGTCCTAATGCGGGAAACCAGGTGCGGTTAAGTTTAATTCATCTAAAGCTAATATAAATCAGTAGTTTTATTTTTTGTAAATAGATTTTCAAGTCACCTAAATCGAGCTTAATTTAGAATAGACACGATTAGAGCTGCGTTAACCAGGATTCGTTTATTGTCATTTTTATCACGAAGTTAATTTTTGCTTTAGAAAAGGTCGTAGTCATATGTTGTGTCATTCAAACATATTTACAAAATAACATTCAAGGTCAACTGTGCATATTATAGTTTGTAAGCTGTGACTTGATATAGCGGGCCGCCTACGCCGCGCCGACCGCTTCTAAGAATAGCACCTCACACCCGCGACACTCACAACCCCCTAAAAGCCCCAGCAACCCGCGGGGTGCATACCCCGTCATTGTTTGTCAGACTTGCCTATACTTATGATTTAACTAGCTGTTCCCGTGCGGCTTCATCCGCATGAAATTATAAAAAAAATATTTTATTGTTTACATTTGCCAAAATCCTCAATTGCAAATGTCAAAATTTAAATGCACAAATGACGAAGGCCTTTGACATTAGATACCAATTAATGTACCTTGGCAATCTTTATATCTTGATGTTGGCAGCTTGTAGTTTTTGATCCCTTTCCCACATGAAGGTCTTTTTCTAATTTATTTACCCCTAAGTTTAATAGCGTGAAAAATACATAGCCTAAAGCGTGTCGTAAGTGTAGGGCTTTAAATTGAAGAAAGAAATATTAAAAAATATGCTATAATTGTTGACATTTTAGGCACCAACGAAGTGTGTGTTTACGCTTTATTATACTCGTATTAGTATAGAAGAATAGATACTAAACATTACATTTCAGAGAATAATGAGACTTCTTTGCAAGTGATATCTTTTTCTTTGTTGAATTTTCTGATTCAACTTGAGTTCTATTCATAAAGATGAGAGAATTTACAAGAAAAGTAAAACATTTTACTATAGAATTTCAAACCATTCTTGTTATGATTCGTACTTTAGTGAGTTTTAGGTAATAAAGTTACATAAGTAAATGACGAGTCCAATTATCAGGAAAAATAATTCCGCAGTTTGAATTTTAATATTATATTTACTTGCAAGTTAAAATCCGGGGAAAACATAAGTTAATGATTACATAATTAAGTTGTGATTGAAATTAATTTAAGGGTTTCAGCATACCTGTGAATATTTATAATAATAAGTAATGTATGTCTAAAAACTGCTAAAAAATATTCAAAGAAGATTTTTCAATACGAAGTAATAAAAGTTAAAAAACAGTATTAGGTTTGCACACACCGTACTCGACACGGCAAACACTTTGAAGTTGTTTAAGCAGACAGATTGGTAGTAAGTTAAAAGTGGAGCGAGTGGCTGCGTCGCCCAAATGCCGGTATGTGGGGGGGGGGGGGTTGAGAGGGATGCTAGAAATAGAACCTCACACCACCGCCGCTAGTGATGTGCCGATGGATTCACGTTATATTATCGATATATTTTTAAATTCGGACTACATTAGAGATTTGTTATCTACACAAGATATATATGCGATATTCTTAATTTCTATAACACAAATTCTAATAATTTAATTATATTAGAGATGGAAAGAAAGTCCGTAATATTAACAAGCGCTCTTAATTCAGAACCAAGCATAAACTGTCATTTACGAGCAGATAAACGTACAGAAGTAAGTGTATTTATAGAAATTATTACGTTATTAAACAAAATTACCAATGCGATGATTTAATCTATATCGTAGGAATGTTGTTATGATGATAAAAAAAAAAACAATTTTTAATTTTATCGATAAGTAATAAATTGTGCGTCACATCACTATTCACTCCCTACAAGCGGGTAGATTCCTTTATTGGAGCAAGCGATTCTTAACTAGAGGATTTACGTGTCGTTAAACTTTTACACATTTACGTTAACATCCCGCTTGACTCCTTAAACGATCTAACTAATGAACAGGGAACGCGGCCGCTAACACTAACCATTTTGCAATGTTAATTAATCTATTAGTTAACATTTTTGGTAAGAACAACATTTTAATACGTAACATTTGATTTAATTATCCAAGTAATTGCTAATTCAATCTTACTTCTTACACTACATATAGTATACATGCGAAAGTTTAGATGGATGGATGTTTGTTAGAGTTTGTAGCCTAAACGGCTGCGGATCTCGATGAAATTTGGTATAGATGTAGTGATAGTCTGGAATAACACGTAGGCTACTCACTTTTGTTTTTTTTAATACCACGCGGACGGAGTCGCGGGCGAAAGTTAGCGTTACATAAAATTACTCGTCTGTAGTTTTTACGTGATGTCACAAACGGGAATGCATAGGACTTCGTAGGATCGTTCTTCTCTTTCGCTTGTTACGCCCTCTTGTTCACTCGCTCGGCTCAGACGGAACGTGACGTGCTGGCTGGTCTAAATTATATTTGCGTGCAGCCGGCATCATATATTGATAAGACGTTATCTCGTCAAATATTTAATTTGAATAAATAATATACTTTTGAATCTAAGAACTCCTAAGTTATTATATTGCCATGTTCCGAATCAAATATTGTTTTAAAAAATAAATCCATTACAAAGGCCTTAAAACGTTTGTCAAGTTCATAATAACTTTTGAAAGTTATTATAATGTGTTCTTTGGGCCAAGGTCGACGAAGTGTTGAATGCTTTGTACGAAACTTTGTTAATATGAACTTGCGCGGTTCGAGTGTTCGCGGATGACGTCATCACATAGAATAATTTATTGAAGTGTAAATTATTAAGCGAACTTCTTAGAATACAATATTACTTTCGCGGTTCTCGGTACAAGTAATATTAAAGAATGGTTTTCAGTGAAGTCGGTTTGTAATTCGGGATTACGTCGCAAGCCGAACACTGTAGCCGTTTGTGACTGGCCGTCGCAATTGTCCGACTGAAATGTCAAGTGTGTACCGGGCTGTACAATCGTAGCTTTTTAATAGAGGTCGTCTTACCGTGTTTAAAGAGTTGCAAAACTATTTATAGAACATTTTCACTGGAAATTTGAACCTTTGCCGTTGAAGGACTCCGTGTAATAAAATTACTAATAAATTTCTAAATATAGAAAATTGATATTTCTGATATTCGCGTGTCAAAAATATAATCGTGATGGCGTCAGAATACTAAGAAACAATTTTGTTCGTTCGTCCGAATACATCGCAGATAAGAAAAAGGCTCCATACGTATGCCTGACGTCACAGGCCGCGTCTGCACCCCACGCCTCCCCCGTTCGAGGGAGGGACTGTTGCGTACTGCGTAGATGCGTCTGAACCGTACAGATATCTCGTTACACGGGATAATGTGATTTATACATAAGGGGATACGTATCAGATTCGAATGAGATGATTTATTAAAGAATTTATGTGAGATTAGACAGGTCCGGGCAAAGATGGCGTATTCCCATTTGTACTTAAATGTATCTTTTGAAGTGGAAAAATCTAGTTAAGCATTTTACTTCGTTCACAATTTATAGATTTGGATATTACGTTTGATTAAAATTAGATAGTTTAATACAATTTGAAGTTCTTGCACATGTATAATATAATAATATTTCTATCTTTGTCTTTGTTAATAAAAATAAACGAGATGACAATAGTTTTATTGCTGCTACAATAAATTCATCGTTAGAAGGTCTAGTAAACTATGTGTAAAAAATAAATCATTTCTTCCAATTCAAATATGTTTAAGATCGTTATTTCATTTTTCTTTCTAAAACTGCTGTCCAATAGGTAGTTGAAAAGAAAATATTTCGCATTAATCATTGTGAAAGAAAAATTTCAAAGGGAGGCTTAGCAGGCGCGCGTTGGCGGGTTTTCATAAAAAATATGTCGTTATTGCTTTTTTCGTATTATTTTTCCTGCCCACGTTGAAAATGTTGGAAAATAAGCGGTTGAACTGTTTGTTCATTTAAAAAAAAACACTTTATTGGCCAAGGAAAACACAAAAAATAACAAAACAAAATTTATAGAACTTATTAAAAAAATAAAAATGAAAATATATTATATAAAAAAAAAATTATAATAATTCTCGGCCAAAAGAAGGCTCAGCTGATGCGGTCTTCCAGCTTGTCACTGAAGGCCGCGCTGGTTTAAACTGTGAACTAAGCATCTGAACTTAACTAACAATAGTTAGTTAAAATTTGACTAGCGTGACATGTACCTACTTATGCTTTATTTTTTAAAATAACGTTATAAGTTACTAATGCTCTTACAGCCCTAATTTAATTTATGCACCCACAAAGAAATACTTTTAGGTTAGGTACGTTAGAAATACTAAATCACTTTCTACCTGGTACTGCATTTAAATAAAAAGTGCATAAAAACATGGTTTCATACATTTTTAAACTTCAAAAATTATATTTAGAAAAACATCGCAATTCATTCAAAACGTACAAGCTTCACATAGAACGAACACGGACACTGAAGCAACAGTTCTTGCGTCACTCATTCACCCTCCATTGAGAAGCGCTACCCCACTGGGGGTGAGGCAGGGTGTAACCGCCCAACCCAACCGCCTACGCTTTCATTGACACCCACGCCATTCAGTGGAAATGCTACAACCGATAGGGTGACCACGCTTCATTGTATTTCGATTAACTATTTCTGCGAGCCTCAGATGTGAAAATAAATTCGCTTAGTTTATCGTTTCTAGATGAGTTATTAGATATTCAAAGCCTGTTTACGACTACAGAAATAGATACAAATTGTTTGGCATAAAAGGAGCTTGTAAGTTATAAAAACAGTATTTTTTCTGGGAAACCAAAATGTATATTTTTCTTAAGGACTTTTTACTAACTTCCTAACTTTATAGCTCGTACTGTATCTAGTCTAGTTATTTAAAAATATATGACACTAGCTGTTCCCGTGCGGCTTCATCCGCGTGATATTATAAAAACTTTATTTCATTGTTTACCTACATTTGTCAAATTATCAATTGAAAATGTCAAAATGAAATGACATGATGACAAACCATGGCAATCTTGCTTCCTTGATGTTGGCAGCAACTTATGACCTCTTTCCCACATTAGGGTTTTTATCCAAAATATTTATCCCCTAAGTTTAATGGCGTGAAAATATATAGCCTGAAGCGTGACGTAAGTGTAGGGCTTTTTATTAAAAAAAGAATTATTCAAAAATATACTGTAATTGCTGACATCTTAGGCAACAAAGAAGTGTGTTTACGCTTTATTATATTAGTATAGATTAAAAGCAACTTTAACTCGCTTAAATCATATCTGCATAATTCAACAACTAAAAGGTTAACTGCGGAAGTTTAAACTTGCATAGTATTCGAACTTTTAAGTTTAACAGTAATTTGAATTTATTAAAACGGAAACTTTAGAGTTGTTAAAGTTAGACAGGTGCCAGCTTCGCTTATATTTTGCATTACCTTTTTTAGTTCCTACATTAGAACTGGAATGGTCACATCTAGATCAAATAAATACACTACGTTTTTTCGTAACTAATCAAATGATGTGATCACTTTTATCTTTTTATTTAATACCTATTTATTTAAGAACAATTCACTCTTATATGTAATTAGTCATAAGCACTTCATCTAAATTCCATAGTCCTTTACAACGTACGTCCTTTAGAACAATGAAAACGTCACGTCGGACGATCACAGATGGCGCCACTGCCCGCATCGTCCACCCAGGGACGGATTATCATCGTTAAAAAATAATTGAAATAGGTACAGACGAGTTTATCTTTTGTCTGTTGAATTGTGGATTTATATTTCAGCCTCAAACGTATTGTTCCTTTTATATAAAGCCTACGAGAGTAAATAATTATAATATAATAACATTGATGTTGAAAATATGTAATTAATTAAATCGATATCAACTAAGAGCGGGCGTACACCTTCGACTACAATATGACACATTTGTTGTAGTTTGTCAATTGTTTCGCAGCCAATTCGACTGTTTAGTTACACAACTAAAAATCGAGTAGTGTGCTCCTCCATATAAGCTCATAGGAATCAATGCGAGACTACAGTTGTGCGATAGTTTAGTCACAGGTGTACACGCGCTCGAATTGATCAATACGAATGAGTTCTCACCCTTTAAATCCAATCAAGCAGTTTGGGTCACAGTTGGCAATGGAATCCATTTGTTTTCCCTGTATGATTGCAACGGTTGTTTTGAGTTTAAAATCAATAGCGGGGTGACTGGGACAAGGGAGTGCGCAAATGCAGCGACCTTCAGCGTGACCTTGAACCCCGTGCCATTTGCCTAAATACCAGAGTTCGGGTCACCCCTGCTGGTCGCCCACGCTGTACTATTTGGCCGACGTGCGAGTTTCGAGAATTTTATTCATAAAATGCGCAAACAAGGAGGTTTTCTTAAATAGGATTGTTATAGATGCAAAAGTTAGAGGTTTTAGTTATAGTTAATTAGATTTACTAGTCATATTTTTTGTAGTAGTCCAGTTTTTTATTGAGACATATGTTTAATTTCCTTCAATTTTTACCTTTCGTCAGAGTAACACTAATTAATAATTAGACTGTTTATAAAATGTTTTGCCACAAGGTTACGAGTTGAAAAGATAATTCCATTTTTTTACATTTATCATTTTTAATTCGATTACTGACGAGTGGTTGATATTAGTGTCATATTTAAAATAATTCGTTTTTTTATTACTTCTGGTACAAGATGGCACATTGTTCATGATAATCAATCATTTCTTCTTCTTTATATAGAACCATCATTTATAAAGCCGTAAATAAATAAATTAAGAAGTACATAACCTGCAGTAAATCTATACTAATATTATAAAGAGGAAAGATTTGTATTTTTGTATGTATTGAAATAACTCGAAAACTACTGGGCCGATTTTAAAAATTCATTCACCGTTAGAAAGGTAATTTATCTGTGAGTAACATGGGCTATTTTTTTTTAATTTCACGCGGGCGAAGTCGCGAGCAACAGCTAGTAAATAAAGTAGTAAATTATAGCCCATTGAATTAAAAATTATAGGTCTAAAGTACATATTAGGTGTTGTATTATTTCCTTTCGTCGTAGTAAACATGAGATGTTTTTTTTTACAGAATTAGGCAGATTTTCAAATTAAAAATCTATCGAGAAAAGTTTATCCACTCGTGTTACACCAGATTTTAGATAAAGGAATCAAATTAATGTAGAAGTTCTTTTCCTAGTTTCCAAAGATGCGCAATTTGGTAGCAGAGCGCGTTAAGTTTTGAGTGAGGGTGCGCACATTTAAAACTAAACTATCGCACAACTGTTTAGTCTTACTTAGATTGCTATGAACTTATATGGAGGTGCGCACACTACTCGTTTTTTAGCTATGTTACTAAACAGTCGAATTGGTTGCTCTTAGAATCAATAATAATAAAATAGACATCCGTAGGCGTTAAAGAATCCCTTTTTCAATTAAATCCATTGCATTATATTGTAGTTAATTAGTGTATTGTTTTAATTTATTTATCCATAGTAAATGTTTCCTCGTTTATTTTATAGACACCAACTTATAAATTAAATGTGTTTACAATATGTATGAATACAAATTAATATTAATTAAATTAGTACATCATACAGGAAGTAATTGATAACAAGTTTTTTTTTCTCAAAAAATGTATGTACATAATAAAATTATTTACCGGAAATGATATCATTGTTTACAGGTGGGAATAATTATTATAAGATACTAATCTTACTAATATTAAACTAGCTTTCGCCCGCGACTCCGTCCGCGTGGAATTAAAAAAAAACAAAAGTGAGTAGCCTATGTGTTCTTCCAGACTATCCACGTCTATACCAAATTACTTCATTAATCTATAAATATTTTTTATTAAGCTTTTATCCTGTTTGTGTTTCAAATTTTTATATATTTTTTATTTTCAGGTAATAACATCGAAAAATGATTTCAATTAAGTAAGTAAAACATATATTGGTTATTGAAATTCAATAATCATTATTGTAACGTTACTAGCTTTCGCCTGCGACTTCGTCATCTATGTGTTCTTCTAGAGTAGGGATGGCAAACCTTTATGCATCAAAGTGCCATTTTTATAAGAAATGTTTAATGCGGTCTTAGACGTGCCATCTGACGTGAATTTTTACCGCGATAATTACGTCAATTCCATGGTGCATCTACTTCATATTTTTTTCGTAGTATTTTTACGATTTTCGACGTGCCCAAAATGTTATGTCCTGTGTCATTTATGGCACTCGTGCCAATGGTTCGCCACTCCTAGACTATACTCTACATCTATGCCAAATTTTATCGATATCCGTGCGGCCGTTTAGGCGGCTAACAATCCATCAACAATTGTCGCATTTATAATATTAGTAAGAAGTAAAAAATTATGTTTACGTTTGAGATAAGATCAACTTTTACAAAACACCCGGAACATCTCTAGATGGTTGCACATGAGGAAAAATGAGTAGTTATTTTTGTCAATAATTACTATAAATAACGTTTCAAATATAATTAAATCCAATTTCCTTATAGTAAAGATCTTTAAATTTTACTTTAATAGCAATTTTATACTTTTAATGTTTTTTACGTCAAAGTAAAGATAGCAATTAACATTTACATGTAATTACATTTAAAATTAGTTTAATAAATAACGAAATGTTTTACTAAAAACATTTATAATAATAACAGGGAATAATAATACGTATCCTTTGAATGTATACTAATATAATAAAGCATAAACACACACTTCTTTGCTGCCTAAGATGTCAGCAATTACACCATATTTATGAATAATTCTTTTTTTATTAAAAAGCCATACACTTACGTCACGCTTTAGGCTATATATTTTCACGCCATTAAACTTAGGGGGTAAATAATTTGGATAATGTGAGAAAGTGACCATAAGTTGCTGCCAAAATCAAGGAAGCGCGATTGCCATGGTTTGTCATCATGTTATTTTGACATTTGCAATTGATAATTTGTCAAATGTAGGTAAACAATGACATACAAGTTTTTATAATTTTACGCGGATGAAGCCGCAAGGGAACAGCTAGTATATTATAAAATTAACTGTAGGTATAGATTTTGTTTTTTATTCTAAAAATGAAAGCGTCATTGTTTTAAATCTTCATTTGCAGTATGAAGGCTTAGGGCTTGTTTACACAAATAAAGACATGTTTCTAGTTTCTCTCATATCTTATTTATAAATCATTTTAGCATATTATTGGATACAAGCATGTGTTGTGACGTAATCCAATTAAAATATAGTTTACATAGATAATTACATTGTGGTGAGGTTACATTGTCGTTTGCAGTCAATGAACGATATTTGACATTGAATGTTGTATGTCGCTGCTCGCGTGAACATAAACAAGCGATACACATGCATCCTAAAAAGCAGGGCTGGCACGAAAATATGCAAGAAAGTGTATCGATATCGAAAAAGTTTTGTAAAGCGGCCTCTATCGAGTGTAAGAGCAACTAAGAAACGTGTACAAAATTCCTTTTGAGAACGGAAAGAAAGCGATTTCGCTTAGAAATTGTTGATCTCCTAATATTATAAAAACATCAATGAAAACTATTGTTTTATATCCGTTATAGTAGGAGTTCCTACAGCATAGAAGTACTGTTTAGAGCGCGCGCACACCTTTGACTAAACTATCGCACAACTGTTTAGTCGCGCTTTTATTCCTATGAGCTTATATTGAAGTGCGCACACTACTCGATTTTTAGTTGTGCAACTAAACAGTTGAATGGGCTGCGAAACAATCGACGATCGCACAACAGTTGTGCGATAGTTCAGTCAAAGTTGTGCGCCCGTTTTTAGGTTAACATTACTAGATAGTAAAATACAAAAGTTTTAAAACTAGTTCTGTAATTCGTCAAGGACATTGCGTGAACTGGTTTCATATATCAAGTGACTTTTTAACAAAAAGTTTGTCCGAATACGAAAGCCGTATCATTCACCTGAGCCCGGGTATATTTCAAAAGTTACCTGTTTATTTACGAATAAATTTAAATAGCTCTTAAAATCTTGTTTCGAGTTCAAATTTCAATCTATCCTTTACAAGGAAACTCGATTCTTACAAGTTTTAGTAAACATAGCCCATTGTTTATAAGGCTTTTTGAATATCAGATATCTTTAAGTCTTTAAGTATTCTATTTCCATTAGATATTTTATCAATATTTTACATTTCGTTAGTATCATTTGTCGCTAACAGATGTCACTCGTTATCATCAAAGACTTTAATTCATCTACCAATCAACAATTAATAAACAATACAAAGATTATAATTACCAAGCTTATTGTATAGATTCGCATAATCCAGATTAAAAGTATTCATAAATTTAAAATTATAATTGCATTTGAATTCCAGGTAACTTTGACCCACTTAGTAACAATGGTACTTAGAAGATGGTCATTTTTATATTAGAAAATAGCAAAAAGCGAAGCGACCGCTGTCCATAGACATCCTCGATTGCGGATTTGTTGCCTATGGACGTAGGAGGTAACTAACAAAATGTAAAAAAGTGTACAATACGAAAAAATCTCAATAATTGATGTAAAAAAGTAACAATTTTTAAGTAAAGTTAAAGATATATCTAAGATAGTCTTTAAGTGAAACTTAATTTGTTAAGTAAAACTTATCTTATCGTCCTTAAGGTCTGTAAATAATTGTCGCCTTGTGCAGAATTAAATGAATACATAAATTTGCATTAATTTAAATATTACAATGTTTAAATTCCCTACAACTACAAAGTTTTACAAATTAGTTGTCTGTATAAGCAACGATATGAATATTAAAGAACCGCTATAAATATATTTTTATGCTTAATTTAATTATGTAATCAAATAACTGACTGACGACAAGTATTAAATCAATCGCATAACAATTTAAAAAACAATTTTTACAAATATGACTTTTCTTTGTGGAAATTGAAACACGAATCTGTAGAAAAATCTAATTCAACGATATTTAACGATTTTTGTCGGATTTTAATAAAAATTGTTAGTTATTTAAAAATAAACTGTTTTCCAGTTTATTTTGTTACCACGCCATCTATCGGTACCTAAGAGAACTAAACACTACGTCGTACGACTATTACGCAATCTTATACTAGTTAATCCATTGAAGAGAACATTGTTCATGTATTTACAAAAGGCTGTAAGGACAATACGGGACATATTTAATGCCTATTTCCTAATATTCTTACATTGTGCGTAACTTCTTAAAAAAATACATAACCAAAAACTTTTTATATTAACGTGATCTAGTTTTGAGTTATTAACGGCCCCTTTAATTTACCAATTCATCCCAAATGGTAAACAAGAAAACCGACGGAAGTCCAATGGCATCTCAATTAAACGTAACACTGTCTAGTTTGGATTGTTCAGACATTTGTAAAAAGCATACTGAGGGTCAAGCACAAAAATTAGCGAGAAAATACCTCATCGAAGATTGTATGAGATTCATCTAAAATCTTTATAATTTTTGTTGATATCGCTACGAATACTTTGTCTCAAGTTTTTGGTCTAGGCCGTCAGCTACCTGTGTTTTTTTGAGAATAGAAATTTACGGTTTAGCGTAGTTTAACGTAAACAATATAAAACTTGTGTTGAAACGAAATTTATTGACTAGTACGCATCAGTGCTCACTTAGTTTATAATCGTTCAATTAACCAATAACCTCAGTTAAGTAGGAACAATTGGGAAACTCAGGAAATCACTAATGGATTAACGAGCTATTTGCATTTACAAACAATACCACAGTTTGTTATAGATCGATTAAAAGTTTTAATAATAATTTTGATTATTTTATGTCAGTAATTAAATTCGTCTTAACCTTTACTACCTTTTAGAAAACAAGAATAAACCGAAAATGCACAGAGTAGAAAAATAAGAGAGTGATTTGAAAAATTTATCTAATTATGATTTTTATTTGGTGTTTATTTTTAAACTATTCAAATTGATTATTTTGATTTCTTTATTCTCTCTTTATAATTATTAGTAATGTATTAGTATGTAATACCTTGTAAAACATTGTAGTTAAAATGTTTGAATACATACAATGTACTGATTTCCAAATAATTAACATTATTCGTTTTCGTAAAGTCGGCCATGTCTAAGTAACCAATGATTATGAGTTGCATATTTAATTAAATTGCAATATTGTATCAATAACAACTAAGTAACCTACACGATTAATAACTACAAAAACGCATGTTAACGTTTTAATATAAGTGTTGATTTCCTATTAAATAGACCCCCAACTCCTGCCGCTAGCGGTTTTCATATCATATCATACTAATATTATAAATGCGAAAGTTTAGATGGATGGATGTTTGTTAGAGTGTGTAGCCAAAACTGCTGAACGGATCTCGATGAAATTTGGCATGGACTTAGAGGATAGTCTAGAAGAACACATAGGCTACTTATTTTTGTTTTTTTTTTTTAATTTTACGCGGACGGAGTCGCGGGCGAAAGCTAGTATTTTTATAATTTGCTTCAAATAGAAATCATTTTTTTTATCCGCAAAGGTATCTTGGGTTCAAAACTCACTCGTTTTCATTTTTAACAACCCTAGTATTCTCATCAAAGTTTCTTGACAGTTGGCAACCCTATTTTTACAGGTGTTCACTTAGTCTATATTTATTAAATAGTTAGTACACCGAGTAGGAGCTGAATTAAGTTTATCGTATCGGCCCACATGCGCAAGGCCGGCGACAATAAAAGAATCCGGTTGCTCCGCGGCCTCGCCTGCAGCGACAAAGGTCATATTAACTTTTCGTATACCTCTTTAATATAAATTGGAAATATTATATTTAACACGCTTCTATTACGTGCCTGTCATCACCTCGTGACAATGTGAATGATGTCTCTGAATTATAGTTAGTCTGTGCTATTTTTCAGGCAATCATATCATATCATACTAATATTATAAATGTGAAAGTTTAGATAGATGGATGTTTGTTAGAGTTTGTAGCCTAAACGGCTGAACGGATTTCGATGAAATTTGACATAGATGTAGAGGATATTCTGGAAGAATACATAGGATACTACTATTGTTTTATGTTAATTCCACGCTGATGGAGTCGCGGGCGAAAGCTAGTCTTTAGATATTTTTTTTTAATAATATCATAATCCCTTTATTTATGACATTATTATTGATTTATTAAATAAAATATTTATAGTATCATATATCAAAAATCTCCGATTGCACCTTTAATCATTTTTTTAAGTTTATTAATAGGCGCCTACTTTGGACAGACAAGCAATAATAACGGTGCAGTTAGAAAAGTGAATGCGGTGTTTATAATCCTTTGACTTCTCTGCAAGTAGCAATTTATTTTTCTTTGGTTCTGCATCCCTGAATCATGTAAAATGAGTTTTATTGGGACATTTTAGGATAAATCTTACTGGAATTATTTAATTCTTTTTCTACCATTTCCATGAGTATACATACAAAGCTAAAATGCAATCAATGTAGTGTTATTTCTGATGACTTATTTTATAATGTTCGCAATGAGGTCGGCATCGCAATTACTTATCAAAGATTACGAGCGACAATAATTGCTCGCCTTATCAATCGCTTCAAATTCTAATTGCGCAGTTTTTTTCCTTTTATCTATAATTGCGAGCCGATAATACTTTCTAAACTGTATTGGTGTGAAGGTCGGAATACATTCCTTTGAGTTAGCTTTGATCAAATACAAAACACAAAATATGGGGTAGACAGGCTTAAACTCTAGAGTTAGCGAGAATAAGACCCGCTTTAAGATATTAAAGCGTGTCTTAGATATAGATTAATCTATATCTATTATACCTAGTCTATATCTATACTAATATTATAAAGAGGAAAGAATTGTATTGTATTGTATTCAAATAACTCAAAAACTACTGGGCCGATTTTTAAAATTCTTTCAATATTAAAAAGCTACGTTATCACGGAGTAACATAAGCTACTTACTACATTTTTTTGTTAATTGGCGGACAAAATCTGTTTATCTATTGTTAACGTATTGCTTGCTATTTATTATGCTACATTCGTATGACATCCGGAAGATTATGAGATAGTGAAAGTGTTGGTTTTCTATTTAATCAGTTATTTCTGCTAAACGAAGAGCGAGTTTAGTATGCTAATTTGGTATGGTTCATCGACCACGATGTTAAAACACTTATAACCGCTTTGTACAACGATTTGTAATTATTGAGAACGTGTTAGCTGACAGACCTTGTCTTCGCTTCAATAGAGTGGTTATAACGTCTTCAATGAATGCAATTCTAACAACATTATGTACAATGTTGGGTCTACATTGTATGCTTGCGTATATTACAGAATGTAGATATACATAAACATTATAATAGAAAGAAAGAAGAAATATTACTCAACAAAAACTTCCTAAATACTTTTATCATTGAACAAATATTATAATACGAAAAAATGGATGGATCTAAATGTTGGGCAGTAAAAGGGACGGATGAAAGGAGACTGCATGTGGCAGAAATGCGAATGTTAAGATGGATGTGTGGTAGGTAAGATACGAGATGAGTATATTAGAGGAAGTTTGAGAGTAGCCCCAGTGGTAGAGAAGGTAAGGAGTAAAAGGTTAGCATGGTATGGGCATGTTATGAGAAGAGATGAATCGCATGTAACAAGAAGGACGTTAGTTATGAATGTGGAGGGATACACCGGTAGAGGTAGACATAGAAAGAGATGGATGGATTGCGTGAAAGGAGACATGATCAAGAAGGGAGTGATGACTGAGATGACGGATGACAGTTATTTGGAGGACAAAAACGCGCGCAGACCGTACGGGAGTAGGATAAGGTGGGGGAGATGATGATGATGATTATAATATGAAAGAAAAAAGGGAAATAGTTTACTAAATGTAACTATCTATTATGTACACATACCATAACAAACGTACAATTTTTAAAACAATGAACTTATTTACTGACAGTTTCTCTACGTTTCAGTGTATGTTATAACAGGTGTACACAGTTAAACATACGTCAACTATAAACCGCCAAAAATCAAACAATTTATATCAATATTTTTTCAGATACACTCTCTCGTATGTAACATAATTTTCCGCCAAACAAAAGTCCCAAAAATCTCAATCTTGGAAATGAGAATCGTATGACGCCCCATATTTAAAAATCGGTTCATAAACTGATTATTAAAATATACCTTTATAAATATGAGAGCGTGCGCACACTTGAAACTAAACTATCGCACAACTGTTTCGCTTTGATTCCTATGAGCTTATATGGAGGTGTGCAAACCACTCGATTTCTAGTTGTGGCAAACAGTTGAATTGGTTGCGAAACAATCGAAAATCGCATAACAATTGTGCGATAGTTTAGTCAAAGGTGCACACCTTTAAGATGAATCGTGTCCCTGACCTTATTCCTTTAATGAATTTAACCTTTCTCTGTAAATTAATAATAAAATAAACTACAAACCTTTTAATCAAATTGAGGCAACTTTTAACTCTGCAACCAAAGGGTTTTGATATTTTTTTTTATTTATTATTTTATTCATAAAATATGTTACCTTGAATGTTCATAACAATCCCTTCACTTGTGAGGTGTTAATAAAAATTAGTAAAATTAATTCGACTTTCAAGACAATGTTACGAACGGGTTTCCTTTATGCCTTTCTTGATGTTCTTTTGTTTTACAACATGTTTACTAGGAAACGTCCGCCATATCAATTGCGATTGAACTAATTTGATCGACGGGTCAAGGTATAATGGTTCTTTGATAAACAATACATATTTAAAAGGACTAGACAGGTCCAGTTAAAACATGAACCGTATTTAACCTAACGTTTGTAATTTTATATAATTAAGGTAATTTACATTAAATAATCTGTGATTAATCTAATAACAAACAAATACGTTTATCAGGATGTATTATTAATTAAATTTATGATGTTATGATATAAAATGGTAATCTTTGATATGATAAAAAAAATGGTACCTTTCATGCGCTCAAACGTGCAGGTGAAATTTATCAGCGAGTGGAAATCTTTCCATTCATTGAATGATAAGGGTTTAGATTGAACAACTAATGAACTAAAAACTTTAAAAAAGCCGGCCGATTGTGCCTAAACACATGTAGATGCGAATTATTTTTTAAACCGAAAACCTATGGATAGTATCGTGCAATGCTATAAAACATTAGTTTTTGCAGTACAGTACTTCAAACAATGGTAAAGCCCGTTTTAATATCGTGAAGTGGAAGCAATTCCACTTCGTTCGATAGTTGTGCGTGTCAGGTTTTCAGTCCTCTTCTCATTCCATTGTATTCGTATAAGAAAATAATATGGAATAGAATCGATTTTAGGCAACATATCTGAAAATGCGGATATCTATGGGCACTAATATAATATAATAAAGCGTAAACATACACTTCTTTGTGGCGTAAGATGTCAGCAATTACAGTATATTTTTGAATAATTCTTTTTTTAATAAAAAGCCCTACACTTTCGTAAGGCTTTAGGCTATATATTTTCACGCTATTAAACTTAGGGGGTAAATAAATTGGATAAAATTCCTGATGTAGGAAAGAGACCATAAGTTGCTGCCAACATCAAGGAAGAAAGATTCTCAATGTCAAAGACCTTAGTTGTCTATTGTGCATTTGAATTTTGACATTTGACAAATGTAAACAATAAAATAAAGTTTTTATAATTTCACGCGGATGAAGCCGCACGGGAACAGCTAGTATAAAATAAAGTTCTATTTTAAATTTTGTAATCCAGTTATGTAACAGTAGCGGGTGGTAGAAAAACTTCCAATGACCTTGATATGCCTCTTACAAAATCCGCTTTGTTTACCAACGGAGTTATCTCCCGTCGAACGTTTGTTATCAGCCGCCTTATCACCAAAGATATCTGCACGTTTGGATGTCATGGCCATGCGACGCCTTAGTACTTAGTGATAGGAGACAGCGGGTTAATTTTTGTTAACCCATCTATCTGGTGAAAACAGTTACTCTGATTGGGACATGAAAACTAACTTTTTTGGACAAAGGTTCATACCTTTCGTCACCTCATAAATGTCCCTATCGAGGGGTTCGTTGTTTTACTTAGTGTGGGTTGCTTAAAACACCACTTGACTATGCTGTTTTACGTTAATCTATACATATAATAAAATTGGAGTGTCTGTTTGTAATATCAAAGGAAAATTCTCAGATTTCAGGAAGATGGTGAATTTGCGTTGCTGATAACGAAAATCGCATTAAAAAATATGTAAATATTGTATTAAGTTATATTTTTACTTGATAGTGTAACGTTTTACATTTAGCAATTTAATATAGGTCAATTTTAATGGTTATGTATTGATTGTTGAACAAAATTTTACGTTTTTTTTTTTATCTTTATTTGATCATAAAATTCCACTCAGATCGCATAAAAACCTTGAAGGACAATATTAATGATTTCTTAAGGTAAATTTATTTTGAAAGTTGCCTTCGACGAAGAAACTTTTGTATTGTTCTCAAATTGATTGTTGCTATCGATTTCTTATTTGTGTAATAAGACATGCCGAATGGTTTGCCATTTTTATTATTGACATCTGACTGCATTTACACAAGAATTATTATTAAGCAATAGTACCAAAAGTTGACAAATCAACGTTTGTTTAAAAAATAATGGCACAAATAAATCTATATTACTTTTAAATATGTATAATTGTGTATGAAAATAAAAATAAAAAATCACCATAACCTCTACCTTATTAGTCCGTGGGCGTCGGTTACATAAAAATTGTAGATATCTCCGCTGGGATATAATTTGCATGATTTTTTTACATTGTTCCAAAAAAAAACATAAAGGCTCGTTTTAAAGTGTTTGTTAAATAAAAATCCAACGTGAATTTACTTACCGCAAATAAGTTACTGACATTTATCTTGCTTGGTTAGTTTTTTAAAAAAAATACAGGAATACAAATAAAAACAATAGAACATCATGAACGAAAAGTTTTACAATTTGTATGCATTTTGATCAACAGAATAACAAAGGTCAAACACCCTCTATAAAAATGACCTCTAACTCCCTTCAAGGTCAAAGGTAAATTGTGTTTTCAACTGATATATAAATACTTAATATGAAAATGTGTGTTTTGTCATATATACTATTTTGGATAAGTGCTGCAGTGTGAACAACGAAAAACAGAATTCTTTTGCGCACTTCAGTTTGTTTATATTTTGCCTCTGACGTAAATAAGTGATAACTTTGCCTGTTACGTAAAATACTATCATACATTTTTAATTAAAGTAATATAATGTAGGAGAGAAGCTGATTTATGGAAAATAGTTATTTTACTTATGTATTAAGGCGACCTAAAACCACAAGTCCACGATAGAAGCAATACAATACT
Source organism: Papilio memnon (assembly GCA_003118335.3). Taxonomy (NCBI): domain Eukaryota; kingdom Metazoa; phylum Arthropoda; class Insecta; order Lepidoptera; family Papilionidae; genus Papilio; species Papilio memnon. Next base: position 450,417 of record LD700008.1, on the reverse strand, counting down.
ATCACCAGCTCACTATACGTCCCCACCGAGGGGCTCGGAGCCTACCCTAAGTTAGGGTGACTAGGCCATAGTCAACCATGCTGGCCCACTGCAGGTTGGTTGACTTCACACATACCTTTGAATTTCTTCTCCGATTTGTGCAGGTTGCATCACGATGTTTTCCTTCACCGTAAGAACGTCGGGTAAATTATGTACGTATGAAATTCGAAAAATCTAAAATTCCCATCGGTACATGACGGGATTCGAACTCAAGACCTATAGATTACAAGTCAAATGCTTAAACCCCTGAGCCACCGACGCTCTCTCATTCTACTTATTAATTATTGAATCTTACTAATATTATGAATGCGAAAGTTTGGATGGATATTTGTTACTACATATCTCCAACAACTTAACAGATCTTGATGAAATTCGGCACAGATGTAGAACATATTCTACTCGTAGAAGATCAAGCAATTTAAGTAAATTCCGCGCGGACAGAATCGCGGGCAACAGCTGGGTACTGTATTAACAAAAAGGCTATCGTTTTATTTATGTTTATGGGTTACTCGATGTTGTGAAAACCGGTTATAACAACGTAATATTCGTTAAAAAACAAAAAAGACGTATCTCCCTGTTTTAAAACTATAGAATAACCTAAAAGTGGTTTTTAAAATGTATTTAAATTATATAAAACTAGTTGTTGCTCGCGACTTCGCCCGCGTAAAATTAAAAAATAATAAAAAATATATAGCCTATGTTACTCATAGATAAATTATCTTTCTAACGGTGAAAGAATTTTTAAAATCGGCCCATTAGTTTTGAGTTATTTCAATACATACAAAAATACAAATCTTTCCTCTTTATTATATTTTATTAGTATAGATATAAACAACTTTAAGTAATCGCTACTCTTTCTTTTTATGGATTTGTGACTTTTATTAATAGTAATAATTATAATAAAGCATTTAATATACAAATAACCAGTTTAATGTCGCCGAAGTTTTATTCTACGTGTGTTAAAAATAAATCAATATAAAATCAAGACTAACAAGTATTCAATTAATAAGGTAAACACAATTTCTTATTATAATTGATATTCTTACATACTTAAGTAATTTAAAGAGGTAATTTTTAACGAAAACGTGACACTTAGTGACGTACCTTCGAGAGTGATAATGTCACGTGGTACACTCGCATAGATAAGTGTTACAATGGGATGTACATTACGCACTGCATAGTACTACAGTTTACAAAACTTCGTATCGGCACTAAACGGCCTTGCATTGTCACATTGCCCTCGTTCTGTTCTCACATACATCAACTTTAAACGTCTGATAAAACCGCAATTGGAAAGAAAATATCCGTATTGATTTACACGGCTATAAAAATGAGTATAATAGCATGAGACATTTTTTTCGTTTTCAATTGAGATGACGTTTATAGGAACGGGTAGGGTAACAAAAGTCCAATAAACTCACGTTTTATTCTCCGGTGACGGCACCGACTAGTTTCGGACCCTTCGGGGGTCCATCTTCAGGGCGAGTATTAATTCGCTTTGTTCGCGGTCGCGTCGCGCCTCGCACTGCGGGCCAGGGCGCGGAGGGCGCGGCTTGAGGGGGCGTGGGGCGCAGGGAGCGTTGTGGCCGCTTCGTGCTTCGGCGACGGCGATGTCGACGGACTCGAAAATATTGAAGTGTTGCTATTGTTGTTAGAATTTAAACGTGAGTTTAGCCGTTTTTAATTTTCGATTAAGATAATGTCTCACGATAGTTTAAATAATTTAAAAGTCCAATACTCCATATTCTAGACTCTATGTTAATAGTGCATCGTAAAACAGGAGCTTATAATTAAATAACTTTTTAGTAAAGAATACAAATAGCAAGTAGAGTTAGAGCGCTCGCACACCTTGGACTAAACGATCGCACAACCATTCTCGCTTTGATTCCTTTGAGCTCATATGGAAGTGAACACTACTCGATTATTAGTTGTGCAACTAAACAGTTAAATTGGCTGCGAAACGATCGCACAGGAACTGTGCGATTGTTTAGTCAAAGGTGTGCACTTGCTCTTTTTAGAAAGGATTCTGTCACCTTTAATAAAACACGATAAATTTTTATTTTATGCTGGAATGCGATATAATGTCATACAATCTGATCAATAAGAACTGGATGTAAACAAAGTTAATAATAATTTACGCTTAAAGTTAACGAGAGGCTTTATCGCAGGCTTTGTAGCGGCTCAAGGACACATCACATCCGGGAGACGAGTTGGACTTAACCCATATCTTTAAAGTGCACATCATTTCAGTTATCTACATACATAATAGTTTTCATAATCTTTTTATAGAAATGAAGTTCAATATTATCTATACTTCTATACTAATATAATAAAGCGTAAACACACACTACTTTGTGGCGTAAGATGTCAGTAATCACAGCATATTTTTGATTTTCTTTCTTAAATAAAAAGCCCTACACTTACGACACGCTTTAGGTTATATGTTTTCACGCTATTAAACTTAGGGGGTAAATAAATTGAAAAAAAAAAACCTTCATGTGGGAAAGGGACCATAAATTACAAGCTGCCAATAAGGTTGCAAATGAGAAATTGCCAAATCTAAACAATAAAATAAAGTTTTTATTATTTCACACGGATGAAGCCGCACGGGAACAGCTAGTTAATAATAATTTTAATATTTTCATTGCAGCTATGATGTAAAATAACATTTACTTAGTAACAAGTTTAAAATACACTTAAATTATAAAATAAACACACATTCGAATGCCACATTTGTTACTAAATACTTTACTATCTACCTTTATTTCACAATGCTACGCGTGCGTTTTACTCCGTTACTGGGCAGATATATGTACCTTTACAAGATATTTCGACATTTCTCGAGCTCTGCGGAACGTTGAAGAATGCCCCGATTATCGCGTACGCGGTTGACAACAAAAACTAACGCTATAATTGTTTAATATAGATCTCCGTTGAAGAAACAGGTCTCTTTTTATAGTACTATCTTCTTTCAAAGTTCGGCGATCATTAGGGCAACTTGCACTCTCGACACCGCGGCTCTAAAAAGTAGACTTTCTCAGGTTAATTCTGTGCGAACGAAGTTGCGGAGAAAGCTGGTAGGCATAAATGAAGAATATACGAAACAAAAGAAACATGATCATCCTCCCCCCTTATCCTACTCTCGTAGGGTCGGTACAGCCTTTAGTTCTTCAGGTAATTCTATCATACGTCATCTCAGTCATCACCTATCAGTCAATCCATCCATCTCTTTCTAGGTCTACCTCTATAAAAGAGATATTATACTTTTAAAGGGCAATTACTTTTACACAAAAAGTAATAACCGATGCGGTTAATTACAAATCATAATTTGCGCACGGCACTGTGGTTGATTTTACCGCAAAATTCCACTGCACTAATATTTTAAAACATGTTTTCTGTATCTTTTCAAAGGGAATGAAAGAGATAGCTATACCGGTGGGACGCATATTAGAATATTCTGATAATTTCAACGACTTGCATTTGTTTTATCGTACGTCAAATTGTCGTCTGTAAATGTGAACATGGCCTTAGTATTTCGTACAAACTGCGACCCAGTTCCTCGGCTTTTAACTTTCTGTTTCGACGGCCAAGGTCCTCGCAACACGCAGTCTCAGATCGGAATTCTCTTCCGCCACCTGCTTGTATTCCTTTTTTAAACAAGTCTTATTCCAATCTTGTGGTTTGTTTATCTTTAAGTTGTGTTTACTTTTTGTTCGCGTCTATATGGAGCGAATATTTCGTACTGTTTTGTATAAAAACTTCTGCCCTTTTATGTTAACCGATTTTTGTAACGGGTTCATCTAAGAAACTATAAATTTTGTTTGTATTAAAAACGCATTTATCATACGAATTATTCATTAGTAGTTAAATATATTTAGGACCTTAGATAGGAGATAGGATGGTCATGTAAACCAGCATAATTCTTGAAGTTTAAAAAAAAAGAATATGTTAAAACGGGGAATAACCTATATAGTTTTACTAGAAACGATTAAACCGCACTTTACAACGCAAGTAATCTCTAATAACCACTTACATTGAAATCATTTGTACAAAAAAGACGTCATTTGTTTTGATTGTGTGATACTTCTCAGTATATTGTACAATTTGTACTTCTTTTTTACATCTTATTAAACATCGAAAACTGACGGTTTAAACAAATTTAGAGACGAGGATGTGATTCTAATTCGCTATTTTTATGCTTTAAGGGGCTGATTCGCCGAAGTAGCGAAGCGACAGCCCATAGACATTCACAATTGCAGACGCATTACATACCTTTAACCGACGGAGGTAGGGACGCACAGAAAAATAATGTTTCCTCTACCAACGCGACCCTTCCTTTGTAGAATTCGATTACACTCTCCATCATTGAGTTATTTTTGTCTACATAAAAATATATTACAGTAGTCGCTAGTAGTATTTTCATCGACTAAATATTTATGTAAATCTTATTACATCGTTTATAATTGTACGTTTTAGTAACAGCAATTTGGTAGTTTGCCAGTTGGTGACAAACATTGTCTTGACAATCATTATCACCACTGTTGACTGTCGACTGCTCACACGTTACGTAGTGTCAGTGACCGCGTGAAATTATGCTAATTATGTAAAACGTTAAAATTTCAGGCCACTAAAGTATACACTTAGGTGTAACTTAGACGTTAAGTTAACTAATAATACTCTGACAGATTTATTACAGGGTAAAAGTTGTTTATCGCATGTAAAACATATTTTCCTGACGTCGAATTCAGTTGCTTTTTAGTTTAGTGTAGTAGAAGTTTTTGCCTTTGCGATGTTATATATTGTAAACAAATTAGAAACAGAAAACCGTCGCATGCGCAGTTAATAAATCAACTCCTCACTTCTATCGGCTGTATGACAGACGTTGCGTAATTCAAATTTTGAACTAATAAAAAATGGCCGCCGCGAAACTAGCCAAAGGTCAGGGACAGTCTAACAGACAGATTTAGTACGCTCCGGCGAAAAACTCGTTAAATTTAGTCGACCTCTGCCCGGTTTTGTCCGGACGCTGGTAGAAAAAATGTATTATATATTTTTTTTTAATCAATTAAGAACGCTAATGTTATTTTGATATGCTGCTATTAATTCGGAATTTATGACGCTTTAGTTTACATAAAAAAAAAACAAAATATATTTCGTAGACTTTCTTGCCATGCTTTATGTGTTATTAATTTAAGTGTATTACTGCAAATAAAACTATGTAAACATGAGCAAACATTTAATGTTTGTGTTTGATCTCTATATTAATATAGCGGCTTTTTTCAGACATTAATTGTCCTTGACGAAATATAACTTGCGTTAAATTAAACTTTAGTATATCATGACCTTTTATATTTAAAAGAATTAAGAAAAATAATTACAAGATGTTACTTTCTAAAACGTATAATTGAAAGTTCATTCGTCAGACGCTACTCGCCCTTGACAGACCTCTACGGACACAGACCGGGTGCGACGTAACCCGTAGCGCAGGCAACGGCTACAGGAATACTACGCCATTCCTACGACGTGCTCCCTAGCTATCTCCTTCGTAGCACCAACAACGTGCATTTATTCAAAGTTTTAATCAATATTTAGCTTTTATCATCGGCTTCAAATAGTTTTCGTATAAAACTTAATCAAGACACGTACACAATAGTAAAATAGATTTAGTTGACATACTACTAGTAAGATGGAGTGCACTTTACCTGTAGTGTGAGAGAGACGGACGATGTAGCAACAAGTGTCTGCGGGACGGAGGGGGGCGACCGCGTTATCGCGCGTGACGTCAGGACCCTTTCACTGGCGCGCCGAGTTGTAGTCTTTTGCTTCAGTCCGCGCGGCTCGGTCACGGCGTGAGAACGTCTCGCGCTCGTTGTTCCTAAAACATTAAACTACGTTACTCGCTTCGTAAACTTTTAATAAAATATCGGGACGTCACTTCGATAACTGCACGTAAACGGTCCGCTCGGTCCTCCGTGTGTTGCCCAGCAGTGGTCGAACTCCAGAGTCCAAGATGGGCGTGATCAAAGTGACTCCCGACACCGCATCCCTGATCTCCGTGTGCGATATGCTCGATGACATGAAGGTAAGTTGTATCATGTGATGGCGGCATGGGGTATGGCGATCGTCCAACGCGGTTCCGTGTTAGTGAAAAAATTCACGCTTTATTTAGCACGCGTAGGTGTACCGTCACGAGATCTCGCAAATACCAAGATATGCGCTTTTCCGAGGCGTCGTCGCCACTCACGCGCTGCTATTCAGAATTGCAGATGCACTACACCGCACAACCGCACTGCAATGCATCGCAGACATTAGATATCGATTTTGTGAAATTGCCACATTTCTGAGATTATCACTAATATTCCTATTCTACTTTCATAAGTCCAGAATTAGCTGTATCGAGAATGTTTTCATTATCTATACTAATATTATAAAGAGGAAAGATTTGTATTTATGGATGTATTGAAATAACTCAAAAACTACTGGATCGATTTTAAAAATTCTTTCACCATTAGAAAGGTAGTTTATCTGTGAGTAATATAAGCTATATTTTTAATTTCACGCGGGCGAAGTCGTTGTTAATAAAGTGGGTAGAAATTGGTGCAACTGTTTAACCATAATGTTCAGAATTTTTCCATGCAGGTGTTATTGTCTTTTCGAAGGTCTTCTAAATTTCAGTTACAAAAAATATGTTCGCTTTGTGAAGTCTGGACATTGTGGTAACGTAACGTGTGCATTGCGTTATGCGGCATTCCATATGCATATTAATGTGTACGTCCGCAGTCGGTTTCTAGCGGACGGTGAAATCTTACCAACGGAAGTGGTTACCTTATCAGTTTGTGACATATTTTTATAACGCATCACTACGTGACAATATTCGTATAAGTCATTGATTTAATTCATCTTTTCAACTGTTATTAGTAAAACAAGCGTCTGTTAGACTCATAATTTTGTTATTAAAGCGTATTAAAGCGTCACAATTATATTTTTAATTTATTGCGAAATGGAAAGTATTTGCGATAATCCTGATAACAGTAGAATGTAATTTATTCCCCTGCGTTATCACAACCATTGTCCGATTACGCGTGTTAATGGACAATTTCGGAACTTTCCAGAAAGTTTTATATTATTTTATTGCAATTTTAAATGAGATTCAATAACAAAGTGCAATGAAAAAGTTTCTGTCATTTAAAATGGAGTTCTTTCTACCCCTAGCTTGTTTAAACCTTTTTAAAAACTAAGATATAAAGTATAGATTTAATTCAACTTAATCGAGATTAAATATTAGTAAATAGTGTTGATAAAATATTACAAATCAGGGTTTTAAAATTGAGTTTATTTATAAATCAACTATTTATAGGTAAAATTCATAATAAATGCCTTTTTACATCAGCAATAGGTATATTATTATTCTGTTGTGTGACGTTTGAATGAGGCGATTAGTGAAATTATTAAATTGATATAAAACCAGTTTGTTGCTAAGAGAGAGGTAACACGAGCCGCGAGACAGATATCTGAATTCGTTAACTTCAGTTAATGAATTCAAAATTAATTATGGCCATTGATAATAAAGCATTGAAAACTGCTCTTTGACAATTTTAAAAACAACTGACTTGACTTTTTACTGAATATTATAAATGCGAAACATTTGGATAGATGGATAGTTTGTTAGAATTTGTAGCCTAAACGACTGAACGAATCTCGATGAAAAGCATATATATAGCCTAGTCTGGAAGAACACATAGGCTACTTCCTTTTGTTGTTTTTAATTCCACGCAGAGTCGAGAGCGAAAGCTAGTTTTAAAGTAAATCCATTTAATTCTGGAATACCTAATGTAAAATTCAAGTGTGTCGAGGTTATGTTTAATGGTTAAAATCATTAACTATTTTTAGCAGCAAATGACCAATTCGAAGGTTGTCGATATTGTTAATTTAAGTTCGTTATTTTAACTACATGTTTAGTATCTATTTAAGTTTTATCAGCCCTAATGTTGTGCTTTTTTGCATTATACGGAAGCAATTAATGTCATGTATTAAATATAAAAAAGTTATCTATTGTACAATTAATGGTATATTAATTTTTAAGTAGCATTTATAATGACTTGACTATTTTCTATTGGAAATAAATCAATACAATATATATATATTTATTTTCTTCTATTGGTCGTTAAAATGTTAACTTCCAGTTAATTCAATCAGTTGGATGTTTAAATTCTGTGGTTATTACGTATATCATTATGTCTAAGTTTCTCTTTTCCGATTGTATAATATTACGTTTATTTCTATTTATAAAGAAAATTTCTAGGTTATTAACTATAGTTGTACAACCACAATAAAATCCGAGGAAAAGTTAAGATCGTAAGTTATATGTGATCATGAGTCTTGTGATGATGGATGTGATCGTTCTTTGATGATTGCTTGTGATGGTGAATACTTGATGGCTCAATGGTTCAATCCAGGTCGTCTACTCCATACATATTTCAGAGATCAATAATGGTTACATTTCTCGCTATTGCGTTTGTAATTTACTAGCAGTTGCTCCCGACTTCGTGCCCGTGAAATTAAAAAATAATAATAAAACAGCCTATGTTACTGATAACGTAGCTTTTAATGGTGTAAGAATTTTTAAAATCGGCCGACTTATTTTTGAGTTATTTCAATACATACAAAAATACAAATCTTTCCTGTTTAAAATATTAGTATAGATATAGATTACAACTAGCAAATGTTCTTAATTGCTCATATACTGACTGTAGGGTAGTAAATTTAATTCTTTGCCTTTGTTCAAACGTTTGGTAGCTCAGATGTGATTATGTTCGGTGAATAGCAGCTCAGTAGTTGCAGTAAATGTGCTCAGTTGGTCGTGATCGTTGCATCCTTGCTTCAGTATTTTCTCTGCATTGGATGCGGTATGTAGGCCGCGGTTTCTCAACTCAATGTCACGAGCTCCGAGCCGAATTACTAGACTGAGTTGAACGCAATTTGTTCACATAACGTCTATTTCATAATTACAATTGTGTAAAAAATTTTTGCTTAAACGTTGTTGATTTGAATGATTTTATTTTGTGTTTTTTTTTAAGACAGTCTTTTATAAAATGCATTAAGTTATCAATAATAACTTTCATAAACATCATTAAAATAACTTATTTTTTATAACTTAGCGCAGTTACTACGTTCGATAAGGAGTTCAGTTGAAAAATTAACTGCCGGGTCAAATGCGATAATTCTTTGCGAGAGGCACGACAATGTAGGAATGTTTATGTATTTTTTTATCTTATATTGTAATAGAATAAATGTAATTAACATGAGATATTTGCTTGTATAAACAATTTGATATAGGAAAACATTTTTAATGCCTACTAAAGTATGAAGTGTACCGCATTATAGATTTTTAGTGTTTGTATCTCGATAATGAAGAACTATCAGGTCACTGTGCAATATTGATTGCGTAATTTAATTCTTCATACAATTTTGTACCAGGAGTACACGTGCACTCGATAGTAAGTGCACAATCACGCAATAAAAACGTGCTTACACTAAACCGATAAACGAAATGAATCGTTCTCAAACGTCAAACTGAAAGGTGCGCATTTGACGTATTTGGTGACGTAAACGACAACCAAAGCTACGGACTTTCTGTTAACTTGTGCGTATACTCCGACAAATTAATCTAACCCTGTGGGTCATGAACTAGAAATTTAATGACGGGGAACTGTCAAAAACATTCTCGGAATGTAACAATTTCGTGTTTTATCTTACTAATATTACAAAAGCGAATGTTTAGATGGATGGATGGATGTTTGTTAGAGTTTGTAGCCTAAACGGCTGAACGGATTTTGATGAAATTTGGTGCAGATGTAGAGGTTAGTCTGGAAGAACACTTGGGCTACTCACTTTTTCTCAATATCATGCGAACGGAGTCGCGGGCGAAAGCTAGTTTTCTATATTTCCTGATAGAACTAATCGCATTTCACCGGACCGTACAGTTTTGTCATACTATAATCTACTATACGTATGTTAACTTGACCACGTAAACTGTGAACTTGCGTTGGTGCCTTGAAACGTCTGTGAGATGTACGCGCAGCGATCGTGCCAAGCGTTGCTACACAGGGACGCTCTAGGACGCCTTTAGTATGCAACGGAGAGTTATTGGCGCGTAAATCCGGGGTCGCAAACTTCAAACGAAATAAGTTTAAATTTACTTGAGGAATTTAGAAATATAAGGTCACATTCCGTTCTTTGTTATTTAAATTTTATTTACATAATTTTGTTTATCATTATCGAAACTTGAATTAATTACATTGCAACAATTTCGACTCGTAATCTAATCCATGATAAATTACTAATTTATTTCTAACTAGCTGTTGCTCGTGACTTCGTCCGCGTGAAATTAAAAAAATGTAGCCAACGTTACTCACAGATAACCTTTCTAACGGTGAAAGAATTTTTAAAATAGGCCCAGTAATTTTTGAGTTATTTCAATACATACAAATCTTTCCCCTTTATAATATTAGTATAGATAATAAGTACAAATACAGTACAATAGAGGAATCTACGAATGCACCACTATTCATAATTTAAAAATCATTTTGTACTCTTTAAGATCGTTGTTATAACGTCATTTGCTTCTCATATCATGTTATTGTGGACGAGTAGTTCCATAAACCTCGTGCCTTTGATAGCTGACGCAAATCAATGTGAGATTTTCCTCTATTGGCCCTTGGACGTGCTCCGCAAAGGGCATTCCGATTGCTAAACAATTAATATATTCCTTACTGTAACAATCTAGTGATACTTGTGTACATCGTCCTATTCATTCTTATTGACAAAATAGAGACAGCAATAGTAAAACTATCACAGTGTAATTATACTACTTTTACCTTCCTATAGAACGATTAAGCTATTTGACCTGGTGAGCATAAGGTAAACTAAATTATGATATCCCGCTTCCTGTCAATGGCAATAATTGTCAATTTTCGTAGTATTGCTGTCATGTTTTTTTTTAATTTGATACTCTTTTCTGTGCTCATATAGGCAGAACTAACAGCAATAGCAGCGCCTCTCACCGGGCCAGGTGTGTCGGTTTGACTATATTTATTTCGTCTTTTGTTTCACTTTATCTCTTTTGTTTTCATTATTCACATAAACTAGTTCACAGAAGTGGTTTCTTGAATTAAATGATCCGCTTGTTAATTTACTTTTTATATATCAAGTTTTCTCGTGTTTTTATGTAGAATCGATACCGGAATATCTTGATTTAGTAGTATTTTTCGAATTAAAGTTCAATATGTAGCAGAATTTTTTTACTCTAAATGCATGAAGATTGTAGTTTTAATGATTGTTCCATATAATTTAGATAAAAGATAACTATTGGACTTGACTTTTAATACCAATATGATTTTAAAGTTCATAATTTCATATTTACTTTTTATCCGGTGGTCTCTTACATTGCAACTGGCACATATATCCGAATAAATTCAAAGATATGTGTGAAGTCAACCGGAAATAGGCCAGCGAGGTTGATAGCCTAGTCATCCCTAACTTAGGTTCCTATCCCTCTAGGAGCTAATTATGATGGTAAATATTTTTTGTGTAGACGATCTGTCGCCAATCGTCATACATTAAGCCCGCTATAGACGTTACATTTATCTGAACGATCCTACTTTTCATGTATAATAGCATTCTCAAATAAAACAGAGCGTATGTAGCGGCTTAAGGATGACAATTTTTGTATGTCATTGAGAGCCAATAAAAAAACAGTATCGATTTTATCGCGAATAGAAACAAAAAGCATTTATTTAGGAGGAAAAATAAAAAAGTATTACGAGTATACACCTGTTCCGACCGCACAATGATGTAATCTGAACAAAAAAGTCGTCGAACAAACGCTAGGCTAGCGTTAAGGAGCGATTGCACTGGACGATCACTGTATTGATTTTAAAATTAAATTACTTAATGTTTTAAATTCTAACGTACGACAGAAAAAATACACAATGGAATAAAAGACACAAATGTAGGCTTTTGTAATTGATGTACATTTCTACGATAATTTTAGGTTAAAAAAGGAAACTTCGAGTTAAATTCCATAGACACACATCTTTATTTTTATTTTTTTATTTAAAAGTTATGGAAAGCGTACCTCCTTTGTGTACTAGTTCTAAGTATTCGATTCGTTAATTTCGTTTTTTATAATCTGCGATCGCGGTACCTCGGCCGTGACACAACTCTATTCACAAACAAAATCATTGTCAAAAGACAGGTTACTGACACGAAAATGTTCAACTTACACTGAACTGATCCAAATGATCATATAAGCAGTTTACTTTCAACTACATATTTTTACGATATTTTAAAGCATTGAATAGGAAATTGCGAAAGTGCGGCCATCTTGATCATCGAATTTCAAAACATTTCATTGAACGTTACTTAATTGTTTTAATTGTTTATTACACAAGTAAGTTTTTAAATTGAAATGATGCATTATAAAGTGAGTGAAGTCACCACAAGGTTATATTTAAGTGAATGTAAATCTTTTAATATTTGTTTCGAAATTATAATGTTAGATGTTTTGGATTAAGTCTGGGAATAATAAAATTTTACATCCAAAATAGTAATAGCTGGTAGAATTCACGTCATAGAATTATTGTTACCTAAATTTTGAAATGTATTTCGTTACAAGCGACAGTAACTAAAGAATATTGATTAATTTAGAGATACATTCTGCTTGTTTAAAGCGTTACAGACTTAAAAAACAAACATATAAAGTAAACAAATGTCACGCCACAGATAAACGTTGATATATTTAAAAAAAAAAAACTTGTTTTCTTGATGTATTTTTTAATCGTTTAATTACGCCTCTCTGCTGGTAGTCGGCCGATTGTGTTGAAAAGGTCAAACGTGTTCAAATCGCTTTGTATTTACACAACGCTCGCCCACATATTGTTAAAATGTTTTAGATAAAATAAAACAATAGTTTTATTTCACTTCTAATCTAACGCTTTAGGTTCTCTGAATTTTAGTTTTGTAACTATTTTCGCTTTGGTTTGTAATTACAATGTACACAAATAAAAAATGCTTAACAATTAATATTTTAAAATGTCTAAGTCAAATGAAAGCAACGAGCAGATTACGGTACGAAACGAAAAACCCAAAATGGTCGCCTTCACAAAATGGCGCGCATATTTGCGCAGAACCAACACGGCTATCAAATGTAAGGGTTTGACAGGAATATAGAATACGATGTTAAATCCAAGATGGCTGCCAAGTAAAAATACACAATTTTACTTGGTTTTACTAAAATCTTTATTTAAATGTCACCGTATATTAACAATATCATTAAATCATTGACTTGTTTTACTCTTCAAGGTGTAAGTGGATCATATCGTAACGTAGTATATCAAAAATTCAAAGTTCGTTTGTGCGCGCGTCTGACGCAAACGCAAGCACCTGTAATATTAATCAGCCCAGGCGAATTTAGCGCGATGTTCAAATTATTTAAAAGAAAGTGAAAACCAATGGATCGCAGCGCGCTCGCAAAAACTCCACGCACCGTTTCTATGTTCCACTTGGCCACATAACTATGTTCGATCGCTTAAAACAATTATTACAAACCATTAACGCGTACTCAGAGTCGTTAGTTCTCTGAGGCAGTCGCTCAATGTAGAATTGTTTAACAGATTTATTAGGAAAATTTCAAAATCTCACGACTGCCTGATCAGCAATATATTATCAAAAAAACTAAGCTATGTACCGTTTGCATAACAATTCGACCTAGTAAAGAACTTTTTACTCTTCTCTTAACGATGCGTTGTAAAGGCGTCTAGTAAGACCGCAAGCGTCGTATTTCGAGCACGTATGTTCGGTCGCAGGTCCAGTGTGATGGCGAGTTCCGTTCCGTGTGTTACGCACTCGAGGTCATGCTAATTAGTGGCCTCACGAAATCGAAAGTACGATACGTCCCTGTTTATGTTACTGATGCCATTGTGCGCACAATTTACCTTTTATTTATCTATATATTTTTTTATTGACAGGATATTAAAATGATATCGTTTCATATTTTCATAATTTTGATGAATAAACGTAGAACGGAATAACCTTTACACTGATTTATTTTGTCAAACTATTAATAAAGAAACCAAGTAATACTTGTAGGTGGACAGGATTAGGCCTTAATATTATATTTATAATGTTTATGAAGTTATTAAAAGTTGAACACAAAAGAATTTAAATTTGAATCACACATTTAAATCGTGAAGTGGTTTATTTATTGCATTGGCAGCTGTCCAAATTGTCGTTCTGGATGAAATCTGTTTATTTTGACGTATTAAGAGTGCATAAATGTCAAACTGACCTTTCTCATCGATATTCCAGACGTAATGGTCAATGCTATGCGGCGTCTAATGAAAGCGAATACACCTGGGAGTTATTTAATCTTATAATTTATTGACTGACAACGCCATGGAATTAATGATAATATATAATTTAACAAGGAATCTTTAGTAATTAATGAACAATTCTGAGTGTGAGTGTGAGATATGAGAATACTTTTTTATCACAGGATTTAAAAATATACACTCAAGATGGATGTATGTTTATCTGTAATGAGTATATCTATCACGTTTCGCGACGCAATTTAGACTTGAAGTGACAAGATTCGAATAACGTAGACACGTCCAATTCTCGTCTACAAACGACGTTTTTCTCAGAATCAAATATTTCTCGGAATGGAATATATTTGATTTATATTAATTCTGTCGTCTGATAAATCAACAGCAAATATAACAACATTAAGCTTTAATTGCGGATGTTAACCGATACATGAAATTCGATTAATAATTTACCGTGCGCCATATTTGACAAATTCCTGCCATAGTATTCAAGGTCAGCGTTTCGGATGCGAGACGCCATTTTGTTTTCTTTTGGAATGTCGATCGTCTGGAACGTGAAACTATCGTTCTCGATATTTATTAATTAAAAATCAAATAATCGATAAATGTTTATTAAATAAAGCTGAATAATTTCATTATAGCACATAAAAATCTTATTTATAACATCGTGACGTCAAAAGCTAGAATCCAATTTGTTTTCAAATTAGGAAAACTGTTGTACTTGGAGCTAATATTTAAAACAATATAATTGTTTACATGAAATGTTTATATCACAATTTCTCCGTTATCGTTTTTGCGTTATCTTTATCAATTTATTATGTTGATATGACATTGATAAAGGTTTATGAAAGCAAACGTGTGCAAAATAATAATTTTCTTTATTATTATAAAATTGTGTCTCAACACTTCAATCCAACTGTATATACCTTGTAGAATAGTAGAATATGGTGACGTAATGTCTTTCGTCTTTGCTTTCGTTAGTATATTTATGTTTTAAATATACTATAGTTTAGTCTATATTTTGCTTACATGTGAAATAAAAGAACATCAGCAACAAATGACAATCGTGCGGCGTAACAAATGTCTCGTGTCTCGATTATGTAAAAACGTGATGTTTTCGCACCTGTAGAAGATTAACTACGTAAATAAATTGTCACCCCTCCGCGCCCTCCTACCCTTCCTGTCTGACTGATAACGGTTATGTTTTTAAAAGCGAACGTGATTAAAAATGCATAAAATAGATATCTGATTAATTATAAAATTAGCGAACTTAGTCATGAAATATACAAGTTTTTTTATTCAATTAATTTCGATTAGATATCCAATCTAATTCATTGTAAATTTGTTTTTTTTTTATTTCACAGGAAACGATTTCATGTTTTACGTTTCATTAATAGACTAGCTATTGATCGCGAGTTCGCCCTCGTGAAATTAAAAATTATAGCCTATATTACTCACGGATATATTACCTTTCTAACGCTGAAAGAATTTTTAAAATCGGCCCAGTAGTTTTTGAGTTATTTCAATACATACAAAAATACAAATTCTTTCTCTTTATAATATTAGTATAGATATATAGTCTTGACGAGAGATATAATTTTACAACGGTCTTCTTTATTTAATTAAAAAAAAACAATGCCAATTTACTTGAATATATTTATTAACCACAATTGACGTGTAAAGTACGTTCACTGCCGCTATTGTTTACAATTTCCCTCATATTTGACGTACGTGTTTGTTATTCAGATCAGTTGGGACTTTGTAATGTTGATTGTCTAAACAGCTGCTCGCGAATTATAAAAACAGAATGCAGTCTTCGTATAAAATCGAATTCGTAATTGGACTATGGTATATTCTACTGATTTCCCCCACGCACTATCACGCATGTTGGTAACTTCGTCTAGACGAGCTACGAGCCGAGAATATTTTACGTACATGAAGTCTTTAGTCTCTTCTGCTTAACTATAGGTTCACAGTCCAATAGTTAATCCAGAAAATGGTGTTATTTAATTTTTTTCATTGAGAGCGATAAAGTTAGTGCTAATTTTGTAAGTTTCGATATTGTATGACTATCAACCAAATATTGAATCCTCCAAATCTTCGCTTCGTGTGCGTTTACAATCTATCATACGTCAAAATTTTAATGGAATTTAGCGTAGCCTTATCACACCAGTATAACTTTGAAGTGGGTTATGACAATTTCCACATCTAGTACTTTCTAAGCCCATCAACGGCATTATCAGCGATAAGGAAACATGTTGCGGGTCAGGGCACGTATTGTGTGACGAATCAAGGACGACATCTCGATCTTGACACAGAAATAACTACGCGACGTGACCTATACCGGATTCAATGACAACACGCATGTAACGACGAAATAATCTCATCCAAAAGGCGTTCTTACAGCGTTTAAATATTCTAAACCTGCAGGGAAAAATACTAGCTTCGCCCGCGACTTCGTCCATATAAAATGTAGCCTATGTTACTCAGCGATAATAGCTTTCTAATGGTGAAAGAAGATTTGAAATCGGCCCAGTAGTTTTTGAGCTATTTCAATACAAACAAAAATACAAATCTTTCCTCTTTACTAGAATAGATATAGAAATATAGTTGTGTAGATTAATGTTGTTTTAATACACATGTGTAATGTCTAAAAGATATTTGTGATACTTTAAATGGAAATTAAATGACTTTTATTTTAATAATAAACAATTCATATCGCCGTAATTCCTTATATGTGCAAAACTAAACTATGTTATTTTATTTAATGTAATAAAAGAACCATTTACGTACATATTAGAGATAATAAATCTATATAATGTTACATTTAATAGTTAACCTGTGATTTTATTATTATACTAGCTTTCGCCCGTGGCTCCGTCCGCGTAGAATTAAAAAAAACAAAAGTAAGTGGCCTGTGTTCTTCCAGACTATGCTCTATATCTATGCCAAATTTTATCGAGATCCGTTCAGCAGTGTAGGATACAAACTCTAACAAACATCCATCCATCTAAATTTTCGCATTTATGATATTAGTAAGATTTTGTTCTGCAGTGTAACAACAATAAATCTCTAACTAAGCTTTTACTATAGACCTAAATAGTATAGTAATTTGTAATCTGAGCTTGCCTTATTTGCTTTTGATGTTTATATAATATTATACTAGCTATTGCTCGCGACTTCGCCCACGTCGAATAAAATAATTAGAAAAAATATAATATTATAATTACAGTCTTTTAATGGTACAAGAATTATCGAAATCGGCCCAGTAGTTTTTGAGTTATTTCAATACATACAAAAATCCAAAAATAAAAATATTTCCACTGTATAATATTAGTATAGATATATAGATTTAAATTTACCTTTAGTTATTTGTCAACCGTTTATAAATAAGACTTGCCAACAGGAATAATTATACTGGAACGTGTTTCAAACAATATTAAACAAAATGTTGCCAAGTTCAGTTAACCTTAAGTTTATCTACTAAATGTAAGTTGCTGTTAATCGTTACTCATTTGACTATAAAATCGACAATCTCATCGATTCAATCAACATCGATTTAGCGATAATGCTGATTTATATGACTCATGTAAATGTCAAATCAAAAATATTGCACTTATTAAAAAATATCGAAAAGTACTCACGAAAACGACAAAACTAAAATTGATATGCGAATATCAATTGTCCGTCTTTACGTTAAAGTTGAATTTTGTATGCTAAGAAAAAAGATTGCAAAGATATGGCACTGGCAAGCCTTTATCTAGATAATTCTAGGAATCTATCGTTCGTTTGTGTAATCAAACAAAACCATAGCGTATATTGCGCGGTAAATACCTTTTAAGGAAACTCGACTCACATGTTCGAGACTATCACAACATTGTGTTTATTAAATGAAATAAACTTTGCAAATAATTATTATCTAAGTTTAACATTCAGCCATTTGAATCTTTTACGGTTTTATTATTAGTATTGTAAATGGTAATGTATGGATGGACATTACTACGTAAATCCAAAACTATTGTATGAATCTGTATGAACAGTGTTTACCGTCTTTAATAGCAAATAGGCGATTTAACGCAAAAATCCCATATGTTAGATTAGTTTTTGCTTTTCAAATACTGTTAATGACGAAGTCGCTTAGAACAGCAAGTAATTATTCAATCTATACGCCATTTTAATTCTTATTATAAAGAAATTACTACGTCAGTCGCTACTAAGGTCAACTCAATTACCCTGTTAAGGTGTCATGAGTAATTAAGAATAACGTAGTGTCAATGCGACCTTTGAGTTGCAAATATTATTGTACGCAATCTATCTACCGATGCAGACGATAATCGTCGGTTTCCACAGCCATATAATAAAAGTTGAATATAGTTAAAGACGACTTACTTTAATTTACTAAAAATAGACACTTTTTTAACTATTCCATACAATGTATATACGAAAATAAATATAGAAGTTCTTGTGCGTCATATATTAAAGCTGATAATCGTTCTTATTCATTCAAAAAAGTCTACATGTTGTAAAAATAACCATATTTTAAACATGTCATTCGACAGTGTTAACTGTCTCGTGTGTATTTGATGTCCAAGTTTGTCAGCGGGTCGTTCAACTGCGTACATAATCCTTGCAGCTCCGTGATGTTCCGGTTCGGTTCGTTTCGCACGCGATGCGATGCGATGCGAAGTGATAAGTCAGGGTAAGTTCACGATCGTGCGTGTGGCCCGCTACACTACTGTTTTTGCACATGTTAAAAGTAAAAGCATATAATTATTTAGTTTTATAACATGACTGCTTGTTGTGGATTACGCGCTTTCGAATATCAATGTCGTCTGAACAGACCTCATTTACTAGGCATATGAAATAATACATAAATAAACAAAAAAAAGTCAATAATGAAAGATTGACTCTAAAATCCAAACTCAGAGGTATTTTCAATCCGTCTCAATCCGTCTGCGCCCATTTTATTGTTTACAGCATGTTAGTAACACATTAAACCGCTTTAAGTATTTTATTAATTGAAGGATACGTCTAATTGGTTAATGTTAGTTTATTTGAACGCAATCAATTAAAGGTTGTTTACTATTTAGTTTCTGACGCTCTTTGTTTTGCTATAACGGGATTAAAATGAGGGTATTCTTTAATTATTACCTTAATATAAAATAATGTGGTATTTAAGAACTTACCTTAATTCAGTATAAATGCTAAATTCATCTGCGTCACTGCTTTAAACTGCGACTAAAAAATAACTATTTAAAACATCGATGAATGTATTGAAAACATAAAGCAGATTGTTAAAATCACGTTTCGATATATTCGTTGAAACATAGTACAGGATAATTCTTACCAAATTAGTGTTGCCGTGAACAAAAAACCATTTATTACCGAACACATGCCAGCATTACGACACGTAATTTCCTCGAACGGTATGCGGAACACAAGAAAATTAATTTAGACAATCGCCTACTGAAGTATTATACGATTCAAAATTTATAGCCGCTCGTGGATAGTTGCGAGAGCATGTACGCACGGGACACTGCGAGTGGAGTAAACAAAGACATAAACAGAGTTATACCTAGCCTACATATTTATACATCCCGTTAAAACTGAAAATTGTCTATTACGCCGCGTTTCGTAATATTGCGAGCCGCCATAATTTTTTTATAGCACTATACACAACTGTTCCGTATCTGGTCTAAATTAAGTCGATTATCTCCGCCTCATTCGTAATAAAAACAAATCTTTGCGCACGTGCTGTCCGGCCTTCGGACCAGCTGATTTCTATCGAGACCCTGATATCGGAGAAACCTGAACCAATAGTTTCTTTAGTCCTATTGAAATTATCTAATAATAATAATGTTGTAATGCTTTAGATATTACGTCAGTATAATAAACAACCTTAATTGGAGATATATTTCAGCAATTCTAATCCAGCTGTTAATTCTATTAAAGAAGGATAGCCACCATATACGAGTTCCAAGTTGATATCTGCAGCTTTAACGTCCACGTTATTTGCGTTTGATACACGGACCATAGCAATGGAATTAGGTCCAGAATGTTATCATAATGTCCGATATATGTTTGCATGAATTGAATGAAACCGGTATCAATTATTATTATTATAATATATTGTGTCACCGGTAATTTTCCAACGATGATGATCAATAACTACATAAAAGGTATGCGTATGTCTGGTGCTTAAGTAAGGCTACTAGTATTAGAATAGTCGCTCACTTAATATTATTCAAGGACTGCGAGAAAGGTAAATAGTTGTTAATGATAGATTACAATGTTTAAATAATATTTATAACTAGCTTTCGCCCGCGATTTCGTCAGCGTGAAATTAAAAAAGAATAAAAGTGAGCCTATGTGTTCTTCCAGACTATTCTCTACATCTATGCCAAATTTCATCAAGATCCGTTCAGCCGTTTAGGCTACAAACTCTTAAAAATATCCATCCATCTAAACTTTCGCATTTATAATATTAAGTAAGACTTATTTTTTTCTATCATTGGATTAGGAATTACGTATTTAATGTTTACTTAATTGTTTATTGTAAACTCTGTCAGAAACATGTTGATCAGCAAGCGAGCTATAGCAACAATTAGATCCGGTTCCGGTGGATTGTCGCTGTGTTTAATTTAATTAAAATATGAAACAAATTCAACTCATGCGCTATGTAAATGGCTACCATGTAATGTGGATGTGTGGGTGAAATCTAGTAATAGCGGGCGCACACCTTTGATTAAACTATCGCACTGTTGGGCGATGTTTAGTTGCACAACTAAAAATCGAGTATGCGCATCCATATCATAGGAATCAAAGCGAGACTTAAAAGTTGTGCGATAGTTTAGTCAAAGGTTTGCGCACATTCATGTCACAATGATGCATTCGGTTATTGTAGTTACGTAACGTATGAATTGACGTCATTTTTTAAATTAACATTCACGTTGAACAGTATTGTAATGAAATGTATGTAACTTTCGATTAATTTGAAGCCCTATTCTTTTGTTTGTTTTGGTTTTAATAATTTAATCCTGTATTTCATAAAACCGATATCATTCTGTCTAGTTATTATTATTTTTAGATTGCATTATAAAATGATTTAATAATTATTAATAATTAGCTTTGACGATTACTTGCGATTTTTTCTTTGCATTTAAATAAATCTATCTATCATATCGTATCGAAACTTGTCATTTTAATAAACATAAAACGTTATTTTGCACCTTCTTGGATACAGTCAATGTTTCGATCGACTAATAACAAGTCAAAGTTTAAGATAATCTCTTTTATACTACTTTTCGCGTGCAAATTTACGCGTGTCGCAAAATTGTACAATTCGTGCACCTAGCAGTAGGACGTGTGATTTGTCACGGTGCACCATAATTTAGCGCGTAACGTGAACAAACTATAAAACTAGAAACGTAAAGATTAGATGAGAGCAAATAATTAAGACTATATTCTATTACTTTCAATGACATTTTCTTTTATATTATAACTAGCTTTCGCCCGCGACTCCGTCCGCGTGGAATTAAAAAAAAAACAAAAGCAAGCACCCTACATTTTCTTCCAGAATATCCTCTATATCTATGCCAAATTTCATCGAGATCCGTTCAGCCGTTTAGGCTACAAACTCTAACAAACATCCATCTATCCATCCATCCATCTATCCATCCATCTAAACTTTCGCATTTATAATATTAGTAAGAAGTAAGAAGTAAGAAGTAAGATAGTCATCGTTCTAAGATTAATAACTTTAGCTAAGCAACATAAACAAGACAGAACATGTTAAAACATTACATCAAAGTTTGCTCGGTTTGTCACATACACATATCGTTCAGTTTGATATAATTACTCGTATATAAATTATGTGATTATACGCGATAGTTAAAGGATCTTAGTTATCTGCGGATGTCCGGACGTATACTGGCAAGTGCACTGCACACACTGCACACGGCCTTGGCTCCAATAGGGCCCTTATCAGAATCGTACTTGCACATCGACTATTGAAAGTAAAGGAAAATGTAACAATCTTAAATCTATATATATAAAAGAAAGTCGTGTTAGTTACACTATTTATAACTCAAGAACGGCTTCACCGATATGGCTGAAAATTGGTGAGGAGGTAGCTTAGAGCCAGGAGACGGACATAGGATACTATTTATTCCGTTCGACAGCGATGGATGGATGTTTGTTAGAGTTTGTAGCCTAAACGGGTAAACGGATTTCGATGAAATTTGGTATAGACGTGGACGGTAGTCTGGAAGAACACATAGGTTACTCACTTTTGTTTTTTTTATTTCACGCGTACGGAGTCGCGGGCGAAAGCTAGTTTAGCATATAAAGACAATTTAAATCTCAACCTACGATATGATAAAAAAGTTAAATTTGTATTATATAATAAAAGATGTAATAGAGTGGAATTAAACCTTTTGAAACTTTTTGTAAAAACAACAATTTATTATAAGAATAAATAAACACGTTTATAAAGTCACGTGAAATTTCCGTTCAAACAAAACAAACCCCTGGAAGATCCCAAGCGAATTTTCCCCATTCAAATTTATACGTACGTGTCTAATTACGTTCACCGTATGAATTGAAGTGTAGGGTAGTGAATTACATTCCCCAACTGCATAACTATCGTATTTCTAAAGTGCAATTGAACAGTTTATCTGCGCGTTAGATCGACCTCAGCTAGTGGTATTTAAACGTAGAGGAAAACGCAACCAAACAAGATGCGAGGTCAAATGACGTAGAAACTTTTACCGCAAAATGCTATCAAAAGCAACGTCACGCTCTACTTTGGTATATAATTAGATAATTGAAAGAAAATAAAATAAAGGCGTTAAAGAGTGATTTTTAAATTACGTGTAGAAAGTTAAATTAGAATAATCATAAGTCATTTTAATTTCTCCTTAAATTTTGCACAATTAAAAAAGGTAATTACGTTGTTCTACTCTCAGTGAACACAAAAAATACATATTTTATAATTAGTGAAAAGTAAGAAACAATTATTCTTTAAAACAGAAAACTTTGTTTTACACAGAAAACGAAATTGAAACTATATAACATAACACTGGGTGTTGGTATGTCTATTATTTGCCTGAACTCTTATATAGTCTATCTGATCGAACATAAAGTGGAATTATTTTATTCTGAGTCAATTGGGCTCCATTCACTTTTCATTGCGGCCGCTCGCTCGTGGTAATGACCTCTTTATCCACAAACTAATTACATTAATACGGTCTATAGATTATCGCTGTCGATACAGATAAAAAACTTTTAAAGTAGCCACAGTAAAGATTATGTTATTTATTGTTTTCGTTATGAAATATGACGTATAAAAAGTTAGATAGGCTTTTTCAACCTAAAGGCCGTAAGCATGTTTTTTTGTTAAATCTTTTTATATAAAACATTATCTGTGCTGTAATTTTTGTGAGCGCGTTGTCGTGAGATCGTGTTACAACTGACTGACATCCAAGCCGTCTCTACGCAGTATCGGACTCCGGCTGTGCAAACACTCCTCTCGGTTCGTTCTGCACGACCTTGATCCGCGCGACGTTACCTAACTCACGTCGTCATTTGTTTTCACATCGTTATTTCTAGGAAGTCCATTTTGGATCAGTTCCGGGTGTTCGGACTTCGGGGATATGCCGTTTAGCTCCGTGACCATTTATCTCGCATTGTACCGGTTAAGTCAACTTAAACGTTCATTAGCTATTGTTTAGATCAGAGTTATTACTGTGGAAATCCGGGTAGGCGTGGACCGGTTCATTTTAAATGACAGGTCTATTTTTGAATATACGTTACGTTTTGTTAGGTCATTTTGTAACTTATGGTATTACGGCCGAGAATGAAAATTGGGGATTACTGTTATATAAAATTGTAGCCGCTATACTTACATAATATAACGCATAATAACTTTTTTCTTTTGTTGCAGAGCGAATCGAGCTACACCTCATCGGAGGAAGGTTGCGGCGGGGAGCGGCACGCCGTGCTCAGCTACGAGCAGGTGCGCCGCCTCAACGACGTCATGGACGAGGTGGTGCCCATCCACGGGCGCGGCAACTTCCCCACGCTGCATGTGCGCCTGCGCGAGCTCGTGGCCGGTGTGCGCGCGCGCCTCGAGGCGGCCGTGGCGGCGGGCGGCGCGGGCGTGGCCGTGCGCGACGTGCGGCTCAACGGCGGGGCCGCCAGCCACGTGTTGGCTGACCGCGCCCAGCCCTACTCCGACATCGACCTCATCTTCACTGCGGAGCTGCCCACGGCGCGCCACTGCGACCGCGTCAAGGCCGCCGTGCTGGGTCATCTGGCGGCCCTAATGCCGCCAGCGACGCCGCGCCGTCGCGCTACGCCAGCTGGCCTCAAGGAGGCCTACGTCTCCAAAATGGTGCGCGTCAACTCGGACGGCGACCGTTGGTCGCTCATCTCACTCGGAAACTCGCGAGGCCACAAATCTGTGGAGCTCAAGTTCGTGGACACGATGCGCCGTCAGTTCGAGTTCTCCGTGGACTCGTTCCAAATCGCGCTCGACTCGCTGCTGGCTTTCCACGAGTGCGCGCAGCTGCCTATCGGCGAGAACTTCTACCCGACGGTGGTCGGCGAGTCTGTGTACGGGGACTTTGACGAGGCGCTGCTGCATCTGACGGAGAAGCTGATCGCGACGCGGCGGCCTGAGGAGATTCGCGGCGGCGGCCTACTCAAGTACTGCGCGCTGCTCGCCAAGGGCTACCGCGCCGCATGCCCCGACAAGATTAAGACGTTAGAGCGCTACATGTGCTCGCGGTTCTTTATCGACTTCCCCGAGCTGGGCCAGCAGCGCGCTAAGCTCGAGGCCTACCTGCGCAACCACTTTGTGGGCCGTGAGGAGGAGGCGCTCAAGCACAGGTAAGCGGACTTACTTCTCAATCTTTTAACGGCTTAACATAAAGTTTATTTGAATTTAATGCATTAAAACTCAGTTTATTATAAGAAATAGTTGAAAAGTCTGCAGTAAATCTAGTAAACTAAAAGAAGTTTTATGGATATGCCAAGGTTTGAAAGAGCGGTAAGTAATTAAGGTATTGTTGTTGCAGGTACCTGACACTACTGCACGGCGTGGTGCGCGAGTCCACGGTGTGCCTGATGGGTCACGAGCGACGGCAGACGCTGGCGCTCATCGAGACGCTGGCCTGCCGCGAGCTGTGCGCACGCGCGCCCATCATGCTGCCCGCGCCCATGGGCGCCGTGGGCGGCATGGGCGCGATGGGTGGCATGGGCATGGTGCCCGGCTATGTGGTGTGCGTGTGCGCGTGCGCGGCGTGCGCCTGCATGTGCGCGTGTGAGTGCTGCCGCGTGCCCCTGTGCCCGGCGTGACCCGAACGCGCCCCCCCAGTGCCAAATGTATATAGTGCGTGCAGTGCGCGCTCCGCCCCCGGCCCGGACGAGCCCTAACCCGCCCGGACCGTCCCGGACATCTGCGCTTCGTATACTTTGACGGTCGTCAATTTGCTCACACTGAACCCTGATCAATTTTCGTCAATTTCGGACGATCCTTTTCTCAATTTGCCAATTTCGTTAGTAAGCGTTACCGGATCGATTGTGACGTGAGATAATTTCTAGTCGTACTCCTTGCGTGTTGATCCGTTAATATGTTAGCAGTACGAAAATTATGGTCACGTGTGGCCGAGACCGGGGCCAGGTCCGGGCCGGGCCGGGTCCGGACCGCGCCCTGCCGGCGACGGTCTGCCGCAAATACTAGTTAATTATTTTGTAAGCTTTGTATGTATAGTGTTTGTATTGTAAGGACGCGTGTCTCCGGGCCGCGAGGGAGTACACTGACTTGTGGAGCGGAGTCACGTTACGACGCGAACTCGGGATCGGTACGAGAACGGTTAGCAAGTCTGACAGAGTGACCGCGTGGCCGCCGATACATTCACAATCATTGGGTAAAACTTCAGTTCCTCGGCGAAGAACTAAAAAAAAACTATTTTATTAAATGCATATTTATTCGTCTAAAATATAATATAGATTCCATTTCGTGAGCGCTCTAGTATTGTATACGGCTTGGCGTGCGAAGCGACAAATTAAGGTTACTATTAACATAAAAAATAAAAAATCCCAAAAAAAGTTATATCTAAGGTGTGTACAATATTAAAGTAACTCGTCTTTATCTAGAAACGCAGTATAACGCATATTTTAAGAACATTTACGAGTAGATGGTAGCCGAGTACTTACGGGCGTCTCCCCAGCCTCGTTACGTCTCTAACAGTAGGCGGTATGAAAAATGTGATTTTATTGTTATAGAATTAACTAATGTTGTCGACGATTATATAGTTACATAACATTATTGTCTAGTTACATTCAATAGAGAGATATATTATTGTTGTATTTTAATTATATATAAATAAATATATAGAAAGAAAAGACGGTGTAAACTGTGTCCGGCCAAAACGTGCATGTCTTATATATTTGCCAACGCATGTGTAAAGATATATGTATACAAGAATAGCAAGCATTGGGACTAAGGCTACGTATCTGGATGTAAACAAGTACAATCTGCTTCTTAGAGATATCTTATTGATTGCAACTTCACAGTTTTACAAACTTATCTCTTGGTCACTATCGAACTAAATTAGAGATCTCATTTTAAAGGGAATTTTTACTAGATTTTGTTACATTTATCCGTTGTTGGCATCAAATTAACTTTTAGAGGTTGCGTTTTTCCGGAGATTGGAGTTTTAAAAATGGTTTTATAGACAAATTGTTATATTGAATTTTGTAGACAACTTTAAAATCTATTGACACGTGGTGTACGCTCAATACAATCTCAACGGATTGAACTAAAGTCGTTTCTAAGTTTTATCTGTCTTACGAACGATTTCTAAATTAACTTATACATACTTCTACAGGGTATACTTCTGTTTTTATTTCCATTTTATGTCAAAAATAGCTTCTCTCCTTTCATATCGTGAACAAAATACAAAATTATATTTTTAATATTTTACTAATAATTAAGATTTGCCTCGTTATTGTAATGTCTATTAACCTTTTTGATGAAATGTAAATAAAACATAGATTCGTTCAGGAAAGACGCAGCGGTTTCAATATTAGATCTTGATCATTAGATATTGTAATTCAAGAATTGTCTGTACTTAGTAATAAATGAAGTACATAATGTAGCTAAAGGGAACTAAAAAAACATATATTCCGTTTGTTATAAGAGTGAATGTTAATTATAGATGTCTCAGTGTATCGAAGCAGGCGTCTAAGTTGTGATTTGTAGTCTTTTCGACTGGTTTTTCTCACATCTTTTTAAATATCTTGGTCCTTCGAGCAGGATAAAAAGTAAACTTGCATAAAGGAAAAAAATTACAAGTAAAAATATATTTATTTTGCTCGAAGCACTTAATTTATGCATCTGTGATTGTATATGTAGATCAGCTATCGGCATACTACCTCCTGGGTAACTACTTTCTGCAGAATTAATTTTGTCATTTTTGTGAAGTTTACTCTTTGATGAGCATAACATAGACTAAGGAGTAATTTTCGTAGAATGGTCATTAAGTACAAAAAGACAAGTTGCTCACAAACGTATACAAGCGAAATGCACAGCGGCGGCTTTGGATAAGACTGGTCTATTGAAATTATTTCACTAGTCTACGAACCGATATCATCTAAATTTAGTATCTAGTTTTGAAGATCTTTCGATACATACTCTCCGTATGCAGCTCGGAGTTCTTTTAAGCTGGCTATGACGATATTGGTTCTAAGGCTTGTCGACACGATGTTCTTCCAAACCAGTTACTTCTATTAGGAGACTGGTCCGGTCTAAACTCTAGAGAAGCGTTATATCTTTGTACAGAGACATTGCAATGTAGATTAGGGTTTTATTTTTCTATAGTTACCATGAGTTTTCAGCTAGCCTTATTTTATAATGTTTTAATTTTTATAATGTATATGAGCACTGGTGTTTGGGTTTGCATGCTTTTCGTGGATACGCGGCTGCGTAATAAAACAGATAAAGGTTGTTTTGTCAAGATAACGTGACTAAGGTCATTACACAACATTGTAATGCATTTCGATGTGCCAATACTTGCAATGCCAAATTGTACAATTTTATTTATTTAATATTGAATTGAATGGTAAACTATCTGTTAATATATTTCTTTAATTCCAAATAAAATGATTTATTCTAGAGTATGGAGTTTACTATAAAGATATTTATTTAATATTAATTCCACTAGAATGCTTAAAATTTTCCTCCAGAGCGTATTAAATATACTGTACGTTATACATATACAAAAGGAAACCATATACAAATGCTAATTAAATAGAATTAAATTTAATTACCCATATCAATGGCAGTTATATCAGCAATTAGGAAGAAATAAAATTACAGTATATGAAAATAAAACACGATCGCAAGTTGAATGAAATTGAGGCCAGTAGAGAGGTTAAAAGGTTTGTGGATTCAGGTTACAATTTAAGTTGCGTTGATTATGATAAGCAGGTTTTGTTTCTGATTTAATAAGTTGAAAATTCCGAATATTCTACACATCTAAAAAATAGAATTACAACTTTTCTTGTGATGAGTCTTAACAAAACAACTTGCCAACTATCAAATGTGTAAAGTTCTGAACTATGGGGGATTTTATAGCAAAGCATGCAAGCGCCAGAAAATTAAGCGCAATTTCTTATATATGATGTTGACAAACAGCAGCGGTGCACATCACAAGTATATACACTTATATGTAACTTAATGTATTACCTAAATTGTCTTTAGTACATTATTTTAACTATTCTATATAGATATTGTATCATACGATTGTTAAAAAATGTACGTTTAATCTATCTGACTGGAAAAAAATGTAACTGAAAATATCTTACTAGTATTATATGTAACTTACTTGATGTAAATGTAACTTGTATTTTGTAATGTAATTTACCGATTGTCAGTATAGTACGAAGTGTTAAATCTTTTGAATTACATGTTACTCCGAAGAAAATAGTAACAACTTTTGACTGAACTTTCGCATAACTGTTGTGCGATTGTCGATTGTTTCGCAGCAAATACAACTGTTTAGTTGCACAACTAAAAATCTAGTAATGTACCTCCATATAAGCTTATAGCAGTCAACACGAGACTAAACAGTTGTGCGATAGTTTAGTTTAAGGTGCGCATCTTACTATTTTCGTTGTTTTGTACCGTTGTTGTTTGCCGCAGTCTTGCAGTAATTGCGCCGTGCCTCGCGCCGTTCATATGTTACCGACGGTCGCATGGCAGCCCGACTCTCTAGTTTAGGGAAGTTAGTTCATAACCTTACGTTAATGTAGGCTTATCTAGTTTCTATCAGATTTACTGTAGCTGTAATTTCTTTTCCATGTTTCATAAACACGAAGCGTGTATACGCCGTTGTTGGGTTACATAAAAATCGCTATATATTTGTGAGGAGTATGCTATCGTAAATTTTACAGAAAACTTAAATAAAATGTTGTGAAAAAATTATAAAAAGATGAATAAGAAAAATAAATTATAAAAAAGTGATAAACAGTGATATTGTGTTTCTTTTTATTGACCTATGTCCCAATTACATTTAAATAGACAACTTGATTCAAGTTGACTACACTAGTGTTAATAGACCACATTAGTTAAATTATCCAAACTTTCGTGAGACATTTTTATAACTAATTATTTTACGACTCTTACTCATGTCCATTTTTTCGGTGGCGGCACCGACCAGTTTCGGATCCAACCCCCGAATAACTGAAGAACGCAGGGTCCGAAACTGGTCGGTGCAGCGACCGAAAAAAAAGACGTAAGAGCCGTAAAATAATTAGACCACATTAGTTTTGTGGCCATTCATAGACTGTGAGAAACACACACACACAATACTTATATGATAACTATTTCCATATAAAATAAAAAAAAAACACAGTTTAGGCTACGAAGTCTAAAAAACATCCATCCATCTAATCTTTCGTAGTTATATTAGTAGGAGTACTAGCTGTTGCTCGCGACTTCGTCCACGCAATATTAAGATAAAAAAATAGCCCATCTATGTCGGCTACCCTTCAGGGAAAGTCCGGTCGAAATCGGCCAAGCCGTTTCAAATTTTGCCCGGAACAAACGCGGCTTGCGGACAGAAGGACAAAAAAAAATTAAATGCGATTTTCGTTATCAGCTACGCAAATACATCATCTTCTAGAAATCTGGAATTTTTCTTATGATATTACATATGTTCCAATTTTATTATATTTATAGAAGATAGATTTACATGTTACTTAAGTAACTTTGATACGTATGTATTCAATAGTGGTTTCTAAGAAAAATTATAATCATTTATAGTTAAACTAAATATGTCTGAAACATTTATTTTATCAAAATTCGACTCCTTTGTTACAATGAGATCAATTACCGAAGGTTTCAATATTTATAAATAATCATTTACAAGTTTTATAGACACTTTTAATGTTACAATAACACATTTTCATAAGTGTTATTGCACTTCACTTATCTGTATGTTTGTATGTCGTTTATAAACATTGTTACTACGTGAATAGGATACAAGTGTTATACTGCGTAGCAACACTTGATACACTACACTAGTTAGAATTAATCTCCGAAACGGCTGGGCTGATTTTAAAGGGACTTTCACTGGAGGGTAGCTGACATGGACGGGCATTTTGTAGGTTGTTTTTTAGTTCCACGCTCTCAAAGTGGCGACCGGACCGCTATCTCTGGTACGGATGGACTGATTTGGACGGGACTTTGACTGGATGGTAGCTGTTAAAAGGTAGATGCTTTTCCTAGTCTTCACTCAAGATGAAAAGGAAAGTCTACAAGATCTAGGCTACGGAACTGGTGAAGGATCGCGACTGCTGACGGTACACGAAGCATAAGGGTTAACATATAGGACAGCCGTAGTCCCTTGCTCCCTTGGAGGAATTATCAATACTGGATTCCTCCAAAGGTAGGATCCCTTAGAGGAATTATCCTGACATTTTACATACATTTTTTCGTGTACTTAATTAATGCTTTTGACAGTAGTACCTTATTGAGATAGTATGGATAAACGTTTTCAGTTGTTTGTTTTTAATTATTACTGTTAACATTTACATGTAAACGATAATAATGTACACTTTAAGTAAGCAAATACACTTTATCTTTATGTTTTTGTTTTGTAGCAATTTGTAGTTGAATATATAAAAAATCGATAAACTTTTAACAATAACATACCTAGTATCCAAATTCATTATATTTCCAAGATACAACTGAAATGTGTATTTATTTATTACTAGCTGTTGCTCGCGACTTCGCCCGCGTGAAATTAAAAACTATAGCCTACTCACGGATAAATTATCTTTCTAACGGTGAAAGAATTTTTTAAATCGGCCCAGTAGTTTTTGAGTTATTTCAATAAACAAAAATACAAATCTTTCCTCTTTATAATATTAAGAGTGGGTTGCATCGAATCGCCGGTTATCGTAATAGTTACAGTTATAGTTAATAGGGTGACAAGTGACAAGACAAAAACACATTTTCGCAGAGGTTTTATATGTTTTTCGTTTTTACAATGGAAACATTTCCCCCTGAATGTCACTAAAGTGTCAAGTTGGTGTCAAGAATGACCTTTTGTTATTATTTGTAATTTAGGTGTAAATAAAAATGTTTGGAAATTCATGTTTCGACGATTATAATTACGTGTCATACGCGTGGTATTTTATAGTTACATAAACTTTTTTGCGCACGGAAATGGAGAAAGTGGCAAACTCTAGTGAAAATAAACTAGTTTGGGCCATTATTGAAACTGTATTTACTTTACTACTCAAGTATTTAGCGCGAACAATGAAGCAATAAAATTATACAAATATAAATGCATGTTATTTATTTTCCATCACTATAAATTGTCCTTATATCGAGTACATTTTTTTTTAATAAGAGATAAGGGACAAGCGCTGTTGCTACGGTCTTAGACACTCGGAATTTGTCCAAACATTCATGCCATCTTGGAAATCCATTAATCCGAGCACGCAAGACTTTTCTCTTCTGGATTGCGTATAGGAGAATAGAAGAGATTTTCTTTTTCCATTATTTTTTAATTTATTTGTACTTTTGAAGATAAAAACCTGTGACAGTTGATACTACCGAACTGACACTAACGGTAACGTTAACTATAACCGCCCAAAATTGGGCGGTTATGATTAGCGTCAAATATGACGTCATTTTGACCAGCGGAAAACTGGTGCAGCGAATATCATGATCATCCGTAGATGTAACCATCGGGAATGCGCTGGTTAAGGTTTATAGTTAGTTAATGTAACACAACCTTAGTAAATTTTAAGGTTGTTACAAATTGTTTCGGCTGCGACACGCTAGGCAACACCTAAAAGGCGCTGCCCACCGCTGCCTGGGACAAGCTCCCAATTGGGTGACCGGTGGTAAAAAACAAAGGGAGGACCTTATCTTGTACCTCGCGGTACGCGACTCGGACCCCGCCCTGCGCCGGTAACACCGGTCCAAGACCCGTAGAAAAGTAGCCAAAATGGCTGCTACGACCAACAACGGAAAAAAAACATCTCCCAAGAATAACACTTTGTAAGGGTGAAATTCCTCTGGGTGAGTCTAACACGTGTGGTCTCGACGAAGGTTGAATTGCGACTCCAAAAATAGTTTTTGTCCGTTCTTTTAAGTGACATCATAAAACATTTTAATTTCGCTTTGGAATTCGTTGGCTGAACTTTTTGTCACGACGGGTAAACATATTCGTCGCCAACACAAATATTACCATTATGAATAATTTTAACTTTGACTATAACCGGCGATATGGTGCAACTTACCCTAAGTATAGATTGGTAATTGTGTAACTAGTTTTCAAATCGAACGTTTAGTAAAATTTTCCAATCATTTTAAATTCAACCAGTTATTAGGTAAACCTATGAATGTCGACGGCGAGACGTGATCCGATTTCGTAAGTATACAACGCTCCCTGATCAAGCATAGTAGTACAACGTCCTCAATACAAGCACGCAATGATTACGACACAGTATTCAGGAACCGAAAGAAAATCTTACTTTTTTCGCCTATCCAAGACACACATTAGGTTTTGAATTACAGTTTCGACCTTCCATGTTCCGTACAAGAAAACATTATGCATACAAGTTAAAAATCCTAACGTGTGTGACTTGCATAACGACTTAAAATTCGCGATTCATACTTTCTTTAGGTTAAAAATAATATACTTAAACTTAACTGTGTCTTTATCTTAAACTTGTAGATATTATAAATGCGTAAGTTTAGATGGATGTTTGTTAGAGTTAGTAGCCTGAACGGCTGAACGGATCTCGATTGTATCTGACATAGATGTAGAGGATAGTCTGGAAGAACACATATACTACTTGCTTTTGTTTTTTTTTATTTAAAAAAGGCAGTATTATAATAATAATAAAAAGTTTACAGTTTTACGTTTCAGGTCGTATTTTTTCATTTATATCGATTCAATCTATACATTAAAAAACATACATATGAATTAGAACCTCCATCTTATTGGAAGTCGGTTAAAAAACAGGAAAAAATAATGTTTTAGAGAGATCGTGTCGGTCCATGACCCATTATACAATTTTATGTTAAACTGACACACGTGACACGGATGCATCCAGAACATTGATCCTGAACTGAATAACATCTATACATATAATAAAATTGGAGTGTCTGTTTGTAATATTATATTGGAAGATGGTGTATTTGCGTTGCTAATAACGAAAATCGCATTTTAATCTTTTTTTTGTCTGTCTGTCCACAAGCCGCGTTTGTTCCGGGTAATCTCCAAAACGTCTGGGCCGATTTGGACCGGACTTTCACTGAAGGGTACCTGATATAGACGGGCATATTATAGGCTATTTATCTTAATATTGCGTGGACGAAGTCGCGGGCAACAGCTAGTTTATTATATGTATTAGTTGATGTTAACAACCTGTACCACCGAACTGACACACCTAACGGGACTTACGACATTCACATTAATTCTGACGATAGAATTTTGATTCACATAAATCTTTAACCCGGTGTCTTGTATTGATTATACAATTGATGACGAAATTGCCTCTATACGCGTGGAATAAAATAAATCAAAAGTAAGTGGTGTTCTTCCATTGAGATCCGTTCAGCAATTACGGCTACAAACCCCAACAAACATGCATCTAAACTTCGCATTTATAACATTTATTTCATTTCATTTCATTTCATTTCATTTCATCTCATCTCATCTCATCTCATCTCATCTCATCTCATCTCATCTCATCTCACCTCATCTCATCTCATCTCATCGCATCTCATCTCATCTCATTTCATTTTATTTATGTATACAAAACACAATATTACAGTTCACATATAATTTTACAAATACATTTCACATAAATTGTTTTAATTTCTATAAGTCTGTATTCTGTTTAATTATACATATATATCCTTGGCTCCTTTACTTGGTTGATTCCCTGTATTAAAGGAGCCAATGACTTCCCTTTCGGCGACAAATATTAATACAGAATTCACAAAACAATATAAATAGTACTTCACCATTATTTAATCAAAAATATATAATAAGAATTGTGAATTTACTTCTTTTTTTTTGTAGTTAGGTAAGTATGTAGGTGGGTGTGTGCGTGTGGTTGAGTGTGCGTGTTTGTGTGTATGGGTGGGTGGTTGTTAGTTTAGTTGAGTGTAAGGAGTGTGTATATACTAATGTATTTATACTAATGAATGTTAATCATTACATATTATAATTGATTCACATGCGTTATAATCCATGTCTTCTAACCAAAAGACATTAATAACATTAATAAGATAATTACCAGAATCATAATTTAGTTTTTGTATATCCAGTGTCCTCAAGACACAATTATCTAATTTATCTTTCGGTAATAAATGTAAACTATAGCTGACAGTATAAATTGTGGTCACTTTATTTACAAACTTTACCTAGTGATAAAAATTTGTATCTCAGATTTATTTCAATATGACCTCACTGACTGTATACATATTTGTTGATAAAAACAGGCCGTTGCGCTTGCGTCGTCCGCCACAATGCGACAATGTAATTGTCACCTCAAATTGTACACGAAGGCTTCAGTGCATCTTCAGAAACATCGCAAACATTATCAATATTCTTGAGATCTAACGCTAATAAGAAACCTTTAAAATTATTAGTATTTCTCCATTAAATTATATATAAACCTTCCACTTGAATCACTCTATTAAAAAACTGCATCGAAATCGGCAAAAGCATACATAAAGAAAGAGACAGCGGGAAGCATCATTGTTTTATACGTAGTGGTCAAAAGGACTTTAGGCGATCCGCTTCTCGTTTGCCTTATATAAAATACATTACAAAAAATATTCGATCTCTAAATGCCACAAACGCTCAGTTATAACAAATCAACTGTTAACATTCCGCGCTTGTAGGCAAAACTTTAACTGAACAGTTCAACTGTTCAGTTAAAACTGTCAAAACTGAAGGTTGACATAAACAAGAGATGGTTTTTCACTATTGCAATCTTTATCTATACTAATATAATAAAGCGTAAACACACACTTCTTTGTTGCCTAAGATGTCAGCAATTACAGCATATTTTTGAATAATTCTTTTATTAATAAAAAGTCCTACACTTACGTCACGCTTTAGGTTATATATTTTCACGCCATTGAACTTAGGGGGTAAATATTTTGGATAAAAACCCTAATGTGGGAAAGAGGCCATAAGCTGCTGCCAACAGCAAAGAAGCAAGATTGCCATGATTTGTCATCATGTCATTTTGACATTTGCAATTGAAAATTTGACTAATGTAGGTAAACAATTAAATAAAGTTTTTATAATTTTACGCGGATGAAGTCGCAAGGGAATAACTAGTATTGATTAAATTTAAACTAAATATGTTAAAAGTATTAATTAAAAACACAATAAATAATTACTGAAGTTAATATTCGATAGTAGGTTTAGGAAATAAATCGCTTTTAATAAACTAACTAGTCCTGCCGTAGTTGAGAAGAATTACACAAACACACTCTGATATCTTACACAATACTGTGCGAAACATTTCGCCCGAATTCATGATGTCATAGCCGAATACTGTAACTTTTATTGTAAACATAACATTTAGGAATGTTTGCAATCAAGTTTGTACGTACGTGAGAAGGCTCCAGAACATCTCATTAGCGCTGTTCGAGAACGCACTCAGTCACATTAAGAGCGGGCGCACCTTTGACTAAACTATCGCACCACAGTTGTGCGATTTTCGATTATCGATAGTTTCGCAGCCAATTCAACTGTTTAGTTGCACAACTAAGAAACAAATCGAGACTAGACAGTTGTGCGATAGATTGTGCTAAAAGAGTTATTACATTTCCTTCAGACTGAAGGTTTTTAATACATTAACTTATTTTTTATAATCATTTTAAAAAGTATTGTCATTTGTTTTATAAG
This sequence comes from Papilio memnon, assembly GCA_003118335.3. Taxonomy (NCBI): domain Eukaryota; kingdom Metazoa; phylum Arthropoda; class Insecta; order Lepidoptera; family Papilionidae; genus Papilio; species Papilio memnon. The sequence goes on along the minus strand of LD700008.1, from coordinate 413,534 downwards.
GACCAGTCGCTATCGACGTACATTTTTGTGTAGACCATCATTCGCCTTGATGCCTTGATAAATTAATTATTTAACAAACATCATATTTTTCAAGTATTCTATAATTAATTAGAATACTTGAAAAATATGATAAATTGGTTAACCAATCGGTGTTTTCTAATTCAAATGATAATCACAGACGCGAGGAATAAACAACTAGCAGTTAGCATTATCTAACGCACGCGGACTTTATACTTCCTCTAATATATCGTAATAGTTCTCGCATAAATTGTATTTTAAGACATAAATATGTTTGTCACATTTACGAATAGATATGATTCTCGACCTCTGACAGACGCTGCATAATCGATCATATTTGCACCAAACGACACGCGTTTCATATCAGTAGAGCTAGCGCGTTATAGCTCTAAGTACCTTGTGATAAGGATGCTTGTTATCACTTTGTGGAGATGCAATAAAATTCAGTGCATCGACTGAAACTTGACCCAAGCTGACGCGTGGCCGCGACAAATGTCTTGTGCAATATCTGAGTACGCAGGTGTTGTTGATAATGTATATTATTTTGGAAGATTTAACATAATCTTTAATTTAAAATAACTATTTAGTTTTTTTATTATTTATTATTTATTTATTTATTTAGTTCGGTTTAACCTATGTGGGTATTTTTCCATTTGTATTTAAAACTATCTTTCGCTCGCGACACCGTCCGCGTGGAATTTAAACAAAAGTAAGTAGCCTATGTGTTCTTCCAGACTATCCTCTACATCTATGCCAAATTTCATCGTGAACCGTTCAGCAGTTTAGGCTACAATCATCCATCAATCTAATCTTTCGCATTTATAATATTATAAGATAGTTATTACAAATTATATGTAGCCTATACAATATCGAACTAAATAATAACCAACAATATTCTTATGTAATTTTTTATATAAAAAACTTTTAATTATTATTTTCGTTGATATTTTCAAAAGCTTAAATTATTTAAAATCCTTTTTAATTTCGTACATTATGCTTAATTAAGATTTTAAAAGTAAATATATGAATAACATCATAAGTTTGACATCCATTTTAAAAATAAAGTCATATCTTCCAAATAATCATACTTTATACTAATATTATAAATGACAAAGTTTAGATGGATGGATGTTTGTTAGTTTGTAGCCTAAACGGCTGAACGGTGCACGATGAAATTTGGCATAGATGTAGAACATAGTCTGAAAAAACACATAGGCTACTTACTTTTTTTATTCCACGCGGTCGGAGTCGCGGGCAAAAACTGGTAATTTAAATAATATCTAAGAATAAGCCAGAGTTAATGATGTTTTTAAAGATTTCCTTACATTATTTTTATATTCATAGGCGGTAAGTAATTTCTCTGTGGGAAAATAACCCCCGCCCCGTGCCGCCGCGTTCCAAGGAAAATTGAAAAACTTGGAGCCCCAAGACGCTTCTTTATAGAGATTCAATTATATCGTAAATATGGCAACATTAAACCTTCCAATTTCAAGTTAGTCACTTAGCATTAAGTTAGCAGTAACCAAAACCTTACTAACATAAATGCGAAAGTCTACATAGATGGATGTTTGTTAGAGTTTACAACCTGAACTGCTGAACGGATCTTGATGAAATTTGACATAGATGTAAAGCAAAGTCTGAAAGAACTCATAGGCTACCGATTAAGTTTTTTTTAGAAAACTAGTTTCTTAAATAAAACAATCAAGTAATTCGATTGGAATAATCAGATCAAAAGCTAGTGAGCAATAAAGATGTTCCTAAATGCAGTTAATATCAGAAACCTAATAAAGTGACTGTTTAAGAAATGCAATTATTCTGAATATGTAATTAAGGCAATTATTGTTTAAAGTAACGAAGTAATTATGTTAAGTGAGTCACATAAATGTCTTTGTTCTGACCTTTGTAGCCGGCTAAAGCTCGCTGCCGGGTTTTATGACCTGTTTTCTTGTTGCCTGCAGGATCTAAACGCTACACGGATGCTGTGAAATCCCAAATGAATCGTTCACAAAAATCTTATCTACAGTTAATAATATTCGAATTAATGTATAGATATTTCTATTAAGTTTGGAAGAAAAGGTATCCGTACCTAGATTGAGATTTGAACTTCAGATATTTTGACGCCGTTCCTATTTCAAAAGAAAAAACTATGTAAAAAATGTTATTCATTTATTTTTATAACAATTAAAATCATGCATATATTTCTCTTTTTTGATTCTAATTCGATTTTATTTTATTTTATGTACAAAGTATTTTGAAGTGTTTTTTAAGGGCGGCACAGATGCCTCGCCAAGGGAAATCGTTCCGTTTCACGCTGAAACCTCCCCCTAATTGAATTACAAAGGAAACCAGCAAAACTCGGAGGTAATTCAAATTATTGCAAAAACAAGTCCGCAATAACAGTAAATAATTTGCTGAACAAAAATATACCAGGAAAATATGACTTTTGTAATTACGCGAAAGAGAATAAAGGTAATTGACGCTTTATTTTTGTTTTGTAGATGAAAGTTCACGTGTAAAATTAAGTTAATGTATTATCTATACTAATATTATAAAGAGGGAAGATTTGTATTTTTGTATGTATTGAAATAATTCAAAAACTACTGGGCCGATTTTAAAAATTCTTTCACCGTTAGAAAGGTAATTTATCCGTGAGTAACATAGGCTATACTTTTTAATTTCAGGCAGGCGAAGTCGCGAGCAACAGCTAGTATTATAATAAAGAAAGAATAAGACGTAAAAAACTTAACGACTTTAATTTCGGAACCCTCTTTGCCTTGTTAAAACAATGTATAGAAATATATAAAACTACGACCTAAAACCAATCTATGTTATGTTACAAAAAGTTATTTAATTGCCAATTTAAAATTGGGTTAAAATTAACAAACCTGTGGGTAAAATCAAAAGAGTCTCAGTAAAAAAAATATTAAAGTTCAACATAGTTATTTGACCCGGTGTAACTGAAACTGAATTAGTTTACCAGTACCTGAATGCCTCTAGAGCACTGACCGCTATAAATGGACAGGCATATGACACGGTATTTTGTGTCTATTTGATTTATTAATCTGCTAATAATAGAGATAGATCTAACTATTACAAACATCAACAGCTGCATTTAAATTGGAATGAATAGCTGTCATTTCCATACAAAGGCCTATCCATTTATACACATCAGCGCTGTAGGCTTTACATATTTTCTAACTAATATAGCGGTCTAGTCGTTGCTATCACACCTCTTACCGGACCAGATAAGCTTGTCATACTATAGTATTAACATCGAAGGAATTTAATTGGTATCCTGTCGTAAAACTTTAGATAAATTGACACAAACTCGTGTACCTTTCAATCTTACGACTTTAAAAAAAATAATCTGAATGTACAATCACATACAGGCAATGTGTTAGTACCAAACTAACTAGATTAAAAAGTCGAATTAAACTAAGAAACGAGGTCGCAACATTTATTTTCCAATGCTAGCTACTTGCAGTGCTAAACGTTCGACTAACCATACTGCGTTAGTGCACATACTATATTTTATATGCAAAATATTCAGTGTTGTATTAAAGATCAATTAGTATACTAGAGTACTCGTTATGTAAACAATGGTTGAAATATTAACAGTACGTTAATCTCCCTTTCCACTGCCGAAATACCTTTCAGTCTCCCCAACGCCTTTAGGTTACAATGTTTTAGAATCAGAATAACTAAGTACTTTGTAACTTTCCAAAAGCTATATTTACATTCAACATTTACTAGCTATATTAAGTGTAAAACATAAATATTTCGCAACAACTACTGCTCCCACCAGAGCTTGACTTTAAACATTATCGTGCACGATGTTTGGTCGTGCGGTGTGTAGCGGGCAAAAGTGATCTGGCAAGGTCGTCCAAGGCAAGCCGGCGCACGTGGGAACGCGCTCGCACAAACCTTACGATCGCTAAGGCTGCACGCACACTTCAAATTAGGTGACGTGACTGACGTGTGAACAGATGCCGAGTATCACAGTTTCATCTATACTAATATAATAAAGCGTAAACACACACTTCTTTGCTGCCTAAGATGTCAGCAATTACAGCATATTTTTGAATAATTCTTTTTTTAATAACAAGCCCTACACTTACGTCAAGTTTTAGGCTATTTATTTTGGCCCCTTTAAACTTAGGGGGTAAATATTTTGGATAAAAACCCTAATGTGGGAAAGAGACCATAAGTTGCTGCCAACATCAAGGAAGCAAAGTTGTCATCGTTGTCATTTGTGCATTTGACACTTGCAAAAGATAATGTCACAAATGTAAATAATAAAATAAAGTTTTTATAATTTCGTGCGGATGAAGCCACACGCGAAGTACGCTAGTAAATTATTAAACAACAAACCCGTGTATGCCCTGTCTTATGATAAGTATGTGACGATAGTAGAAATGATAAAACCACAATCAAGCACTGTAAAGCCTCTACTATGTGTAAGTGCAATGCGCCGTAACGTAAAATGACGTTACGTGTACAGTAGGCCTACACGACACGACCTCCTCCCGCGCCCGCCTGTCACCCGACCCGGATTTGCAACTCTCTGTCTCAAATATGCAACCTGATCCGGTTCCATACCTATTGGTTAACTATTGTTTTTGACATCTAATATAAAACATCTTTTGATTGTATATTTACTATAATATTAATAAAGTTTTACAGTTAAATTTGTCAGTCTTTGTTGACAATAATGTGCGTATGGGCTCTTTCTTTCATCAAAATTTCCTGTAGCATATTCGCTTGCTATTAAGCTATAAATATCGTCTAAAGTGGGGACACAACTCTAGTATTAGGAATGTAAATAGAGCTACCAAGCCGCAAAAAAGATATTTAATTTCGATTTCAATTAATCTAAAATCGACCGGATTAAGATTTGGCTTTGTATGGCGCCGATAGACTTATAAGGTAGAACATAAAAAACATACCTGCCTCAATAAATACCGATTCGATAGATTTATATGTCGCGACGGAAATAAGATACTAACGCGATATCGAAACACACGAACTAGATCTAGAATTAAGGTTGTTTAGGCATTTATCATTTATGTTAGTTCATAAATTCAGAACTATTAATTGGTTACTTTGTTGTTTCTATGTTGGCTGAAATTCAGAAGAAACATTAAATTTAAGTGTGGCAGTACGTTACTAAAGAGACCAGTGTAGCTTTTGACGAAAGCCTTACCATGAATTTTAGTTAGTGTTAACTACTCCGAGCAAATATTTTTGATCGAAGGTATACTTCATCATCAATTCACTGTATGTCCCCACTGAGGGTAAGCCACACCCTAAGTAAGGGGTGAGTAGGCCTTAGTCCACCACGCTGGCCCACTGCGGGTTGGTTGACTTCACAGATATCTTTGAATTTGTCCTCCGATATATTAAAGATGCATCACGATGTTTCCCTTCACCGTAAGAAACGTGAGGTAAATTATGTATATATGAAAATTCGAAAAATCAAATTGGTACATGGCAGGATTCGAACTCAAGACCTGTAGATTACAAGTGAAATGCTTAAACCCCTGAGCCACCGGCGCTCCTATATTAACTTTAAACTTAATATTATACGAAGGTTAACTTAATATTCGTTAAATTTTAAATGGTTATTAATAACGATCGTAATAAACGAACTACTTAATTTCTATAACATTTGCAGCCGGCGTGGGTGAGCGGCAGACCTCAAACAGTACAAATATTAATTCGCATCGATCGTTATTTGAAAATTGCACATTGATCAGCGAAGCGGGACCTGACAGCACATGGAGATAGCCTCAGGCGACGAAATGAACATATCCTAAGCAAGAATAATTTAGAACTGTAAACTTTTGGTCAATGTACATATAATAATTAATCAGGTTTGTTACTAAATCAAAGTATTACGAAATTAGATAAATAATTTGAGATACTCCAGGGTCGAATTCAAATATTATAAAACGGCACTTTTAAAAAGTTTAAATCAAGATTAAGCTAATGAGTCTATTGAAATATTTTTCGAATTCGACGAAATGGTGAAGCGACGGTTGCTTATAGACATCCACAATATCAGATACGTTGTTGTAACAGACGGAGGAGGGTACACACAGAATGTGGATATTTCCTCTTCCTATGCGTCTAAACCTGCTTTTCCGTCAAGAAGGTCAAACATAATTTTCAAAAATCGAGAATTGTTTATATATTAATCAAATTACATCACTTCTAAATGCAATATAAATTTTCTAAAACTCTATTACATTGATCCTTTATTCGCAGAAGTGCACAATTACATTGCATTTCAGTTATTTTTTCCTCATAACCGTAACTGTATTTAAGTTGTCGTTTACTGTAGTTATTTCTGTCGCTACAGATAAGTTATTTGAAATTAAAGTAGACGTTAAATGTGTTTCTGAAGTAATTTTAGTAACTATTAAAGTAGAGTTGGTATCATCAGTGCTTTGTATACTTGTGGAGATCGTTTCTACAATTTCTTCAACATTATTAGATCCAGGAGTAGAATTTGAAATGTTATTATAAGGCGTTTTGATGTTCACTATTTTAAACGACTGATCTTTCACATTATAAAGTAAAGTATTGTTTGGACTTATTTCAAAAACTTTGCTATTTGAACCTAACTCTTTCTTAGTATTGTTCACTTCTTCTTTATAGACAATTCGAGCCGAATCAGCTATAACTTCTAATTTTGCTTCACCGCTGTCATCAACAATTTTTAAAAGAACATTTTTCGGATTCCTGTCTATTTTTTTAATTTTCTTTTCTCTAGCATGTCTTCTGTTATCTTTTAATGGGAATACAATTAACGTTACTGGTGTTTTCCCATCCGTTGTTAATATGTGATCTCCAAGTTTGATATTACTTTTAACTGTCACGGCCGAGATGCGAGCTGGCTTTTGTGCAAATCGCTTACCAATTTCTGCATTACCTCTGCTTTCTTCGTAAGGAAATAATTCGTAATCATCAGGTACTTTTTCTAATCCAAAATGAACGTTATCTTTAGCACTTAATTCTTCGTTTGGATAAAAGATGTCTGTCTTATCATCGTCGAAGTCCTGCCCCTCCATTCTCCTATAGTAAGTACCGTTATTTGCGAGTAGATCTGGATTTACAATGCTCAGTAAATAACTAAATATAACAAACAGTATAACAATGGCCACCACACATGTTGTTACAATTACTGCTGGTTTAGCCATTCTGTAACGGGAATTTACGGAAAAATTGGTGTCACTTTAAATTTTGACTTTTAGATTTGACAGTTGACATATTGAATTCGTTCAAAAATTTTTGATATTGCATTTTAAGAGATGTCTTTTATATCTCAAACTAAATAAACCTAAGTAAATAGCAGTACTTATCCAAAGTTCAAGAGATAATAAAACTCAAGGATACTCTGGTAGATATTGTATTAAAATTATAAGAGACTCTTTAATATAAAAAAGTATCGAAGTGAGTTTTTTAAATTTAAATGTAACTATGTAGCGACTCCGTCCGCGTGGAATTTAAAAAAAAACAAAAGTAAGTAGCCTATGTGTTCTTCCAGACTATGCCTTTCATCGAGATCCGTTCAGCAGTTTAGGCTACAAAGTCTAACAAACATCCATCCATCCAAACTTTCGCATTTATAATATTAGTAAGATTATTACAATACTGTCTACTCTCAAAATAGATATAGGATTAGATGTGATAAAGAAAAAAATAGGAGCAAATTAAAAAAAATGTTTAAATTACATTTTTAATATTTAGTTGTCCTACTTACAAACAGACTTAAGTACTGTCGGCGATATTTTACTTTGGCACGAAGAAATGCATTTTCCAATAATCTTGGTTCTGGCGCTACGATAAAAAAAACTGATTAAACTACATTTTAAAAATGAACTAAAACAAAACTTATTTCAATAGTAATGTATCTAAAAATCCAGCGATTAGTGTGCTATAAGAACAAATGAGAATCTCTGAGAAAATGTATAAAACTAACTTTTACTCACGACAACGTCCGTGCGAAATTTAAGAAAAAAAAAATAGTAATGTATTATTTGAAATATTGCTCATTATTCTTGGAAAATTTTATAACGACATTTCAGATTATTTTCACCAAAACAGCGAAGATAACGCTACTCATCATAGACATCCGCACTAGCAGATATGTTACCTGTCTTAATTAAACAAGGATAGATAGATAAAAAAGTGGATATTCCCCCTAAGTGCATCTCATCCCCGCCATATTCACTTCCCATTCTATCCTTGTAAGAAAAGGGTTAGAACTTCAAGTTGCTATGATGATTGCCAACTTTCGTTAGGAGATGGCACCAAAAGAAGAAGAAGAAAAGGGTGGAAAGGGGAAGAGAATTGAAATTAGTCCGACAAACACAGTCACTTTTACTTTATGTGCATCTCCTCCTCCGTCAATTTAGGGTAGGCAACGCATCTGAAATTGCGGATGTCTTTGAGCAGCGGGCGCTTCGCCATTTCGGAGGATTTAGGTGGCCACTTGCTCGTTTGCCACCTTATTAAAAACAACACAGTCAGGATGAAACGCGGAACTGCTTTTATTCGACGCCTATCTATGTTGTCGTGGTATTACAGAGAACAGAAGTAAATATGTTAAAGCAGGAGCTACTATTGTTTAACTTACTAGTGATGATTTGTTATACGCCATTGGGATATAATACAATTGTATATCAGAGCGTTCTTTCACCATGAATCCTAGTAAAGGCGTCAGCTTATCTATTGACGATATCAAATACATGAAGGCGGGAATCAATAATATTATAACAGCGAATACAATAATGTAAACAATTTTCATTATGGTACACTAAATGTCGAAGTTTATATAACACTATATAAGAATTTAGCCACAAAAATCTATTGTTATTAAATTAGACATCTGACAACGGACATTTCAATACAAATTCGTCTTGAAGTAGCGTGACATAAATTGTTTTTAAAAATCAATTATGCTTTGTTTTACCAGTGGAGACATTAGAAAAAATTGGTATTCAGTTGTGTTACTTCGTTTGGGATGGAAGAAGTAAAATTAAATGTGACGCATAATCTCCATTACTTTAAAATACGAAATTAAGAACTAGAGACTAAAACGGAGTTAAAAATCATGATTACTTGTATATTCTTTGAATAAAGATGTCAGTGAGATTGATAAAATGTGTCAACGAAAAATTCTGAGACACTGAAAAGCAATATAAAAGTGAGTAAAGATTTATTAATTTGGTGATAGAAAGACGTTCGTTCTTCCTTCAACAAATAATTGGGTGCCTGAGAAAGTAAATTTAATAAGCATTTACTAAGCTAGAGTAATTATTGTACCACATCAATCTATATCACCGGTTCGTTAATTAAAAAACTTACATCTCTACTCTCTAGTTTTACGTGTTACGTCACACGAATTAAAAGTAAGACTATTATGTAAATTCCAGATATGACACGGTCAGATGAACACAGTAACATCGACTCGGAGGCCGGCTCCGTACGTGTTGGGCGTATCAGCAAGCTAGGGGCAGTGCTGTGCCCCGCGGTATGCGCGCTGCTGCTGGTGGTCATATTTGCAGTCTCCTTCGTCGGCAGTAAGCTAGCTATTGACAGATACGGCGCATTCTGCACCAACCGACGGTACACCGGCGCCAAACGATATGTGTTCCCAGATCTCAATCTCACTTTATAGAATTTAGTCTGAGAAAGTCTTCATTACTGATATTTGCTTTATTTTTCTTTAGTTATCTCAATGTCTCGCATTCGTTGGATGAATGTTGTAATATAATTGGCATGGAATATAATTGTTTTATTTTATTCGGTTTTGTGAGTTTTGAATTGTCCACCAACAATTGTTGAATATAATAAATTGCCATCTAACGGCATTTTTTGTAACTGTTTGGATTTGTAAACTGCCATCTAACGACGTAATAGTTAAACCTTTGTAAACCCTTTGGAACTCTCGCTAAATTTTACTAATAACAATCACAGATGGCAGTAGCAATATTGCCACTTTGTATTTCTTGTTAAAAACAACATTGCATTATAATTTGTATCTTATTTAATATAAAATATTCTTTTGCGAAAGATTTTGAAAATTACAAGATACTGAAATAGTTACGAAAACGGCAAAGAGTAAATAAAATAAAAGGAACGATGGCAATATTGTTTTGAGTTTTGACAGATGAAAGTGAAAGTGACAGACAAAAAATGGGTGGCCGCTAGTTGTCGGCACGATTCCCGTATTTTTAAACATAGTTTACCTTTCCTAGCTTTATTTATTAGTTCCCTAACTGCAGCCTGTTCAGAGTGTTCCCGTGTATTTTACAGTTTCCCTTTCCTGTCATATACAAAACGTGAGTACAACTTTATTTTGCATACTACTGTTATTTTACACCTTGTATTGATTGTGTTTGTAGCTTACGGGAAGGCCAATGTCAATTGTGTTGAGGTGAGAAAAATAGGACAGATGCAGACTGAGCTGTAGTCTATATCAGCAACAAATAAAATGGCTTTTATCTAATTTACTATCACATTACCCATAGAACACTTACACAATAATTCTAATAAGATTTTACTTGCTAAGTTTTTTGAATTTCGTGTACATAAATTTCTCGAAAAACCTATTTTTAAATAATTCATGTAGTACTTCAGTAATTGATTCATGTTGTGCATCTTTTAAGCTTTATACCCCATGAATAAGAAATTAGCCATCACCTCATAATGGTTTTAAATCTCTTGATTCTTGACTAAGAGGTTGTATGCTGTATTATTGTGTAATACAAGTTAATAATAATATAGATATGAGTAGATGTATAATCAAAAATAGTAGATTTTTAAGAAGTAATAGGTTTATGTACCAAGAAGGATAAAATTAACAGTTAAAATTTAATGCCTTCAGTTTCCAAAATTAGCTTAGCGGTATGTATATGTGCTGTGATTTTGGTACAAAAACTTTATTCTCTTTCATTTCATCATCTTCCTCCTTATCCTACTCCACATAACTCTATCATACGTCATCTCAGTCATCACTCCCTTCTTGATCATGTCACCTTTCACGCAATCCATCCATCTCTTTCTAGGTCTACCTCTACCGGTGTACCCTTCCACACTCATACATAACATTCTCCTTATTACATGCGATTCATCCCTCCTCATAACATGCCCATACCATGCTAACCTTTTACTCCTTACCTTCTCTACCACTGGGCTACTCTCAAACTTCCTCTAATATATTCTCTTTCATTTAAACAGTTCTTTAAATTGTAATTAGTCAATTCAAGTAAATTAAATGCTATATTAAAATTTTATTACTGTACAGTTGAGAAATCTGTTGATGTTCCATCTACATTGGCTTGAACAGTAACCAATAGCAATACCTTTTAAATGTGTCTGTATGAAAATGATTGGCTAATTGCTTTTTTTATTATTATCCTGTTGTTTGCGCAACTCACCTTTTATTTGTAAGAAGAGGCGGAGTTTGTCTCATTGCAAGGATGTAAGCAATTTTTGGTAACTGGAACACCGCTATTTTTTGAAACTGTACAAGTTATATATTCTCTGAGAATATGCTTCTTTCAATATCTTTTCAAAAGAACATTTAGTACAGACATTTCACAAAGTTAATCAACTCCTTTGTATCAATACAGGCATCTGCAAGTTTCCCATACAATACAACTTTTAACAAGCAAGCATTCCGGAAAGCTGGCTTTTATATTTTATGTTACGCTAATGCGTCCTACTTTACAGAGTCCCATTTTAGTTCTTAACATAAGTATTTAAATACTATCTAGTGTATGAGAGCTTTCTAAAGACTAAGGCCTGGCATACACAGACTGGCAAACAATTAATATAGACAGTTCGAAACGGTATAGAGTTTCCCATACAAGGACCGCAGTTTTTAGTAGCGTTGTATGCTGCGCTCAAGCTGAAGCTATCGATACCGACTGCGGTCTGCATATAAGGACCTTAAGCTATTAACCTCCAAAACGACTGGGCCCTTTTTGACGGGAAAAAGACGGTAAGATAAGTGATGCACGCGGGAATATTATGAACGACTTTTTTTTTAATTCCGCGCGAAAGTTGGGAGACAACGAGTCAAGTAGTAAATAATTAAAATTAAATTTATTGGCTGTCAGCTATTCACGTAGTCGCACCGAAATGTCGCTGGTAGCTAGTCGCGTTAGTGAAAATGGGTCTTATTCCGTGCTCGTTATTACTAGTAGACTGCCTTTGTTATCTGCGTGCGTAATTAACCGTGCGGTTACGGTAGGTATCAAAAGTTTTACTACCGACTCGTGCGTCTTATAATTTGAATCGGTTTAGATACGCCGCATAATATGAAATTTCATTCAATATAGTCTTACATTTAAAAAATTCTTGCTTCTAAATCATGATCAACTTGCCCTTATCCCTTACGGAGGGTCGGCACAGTATGTGCTGCTCTTCCATACATTTCTATCAGCTGTCATATCTGAATCCACTCTCTTCTTAAGCATATCCTCTTTCACACAATCCATCCATACTTCCTTCGGTCTTCCTCTTCCTTTGTATCCATCCACATTCTTAACACTTTCTGGCTTATGTCCCCATCGTCTCGTCGCATAACATGTCCATACCACGCTAACCTTTTGCTTCTCAATTTCACCACCACTGGCGCTACTTTCAAACTTCCTCTAATACACACATTCTTAACTTTATCCTTTCTTGTCACACCACACATCCATCTTAACATACGCATCTCAGCCACACGCAATCTCCTTTCATCCGCAACTTATTTTCTTTTAAATATAAGTATATTTAAAAGAAAATAATTTCGCTCTCTATCTTTAATTAAATTGCATAATAACGTCAGTCTTTTTTACATATAAAATGTTCATTGCTCGTGTATTCTTTGTGTGTTCATGCATATTTTATATGTTTTAAGTCCACAGTTACGACAATAATTATGAGCCATCCATTTATTATTTACTAAGGCTGACCATGAGGCATTTTAAGTGTTGTTTAGTACCTTGGACACATGGTGCAAATTCACTAGCAATTAATTATAAAACATACTTGAAATATGAATAAAAAAATAAAATCCTTTCATATTTATAATTAAATATTTCGGCGTCCATCTACGAATTTAATTACTTTTAAATTTTCAAAATTAATTTAATATAAAATGCAGTAATCTCCCGACTATGACCCAGTTTCGGGGTCGTACCTGGGATGCGGCTATGACGTCAGTGGTGACGTCACACCTGACACACTGCCCTATTTAATGATCAGGGGGCAAACGGGAGGCGGGGGCCCATTCAGATCGAATCTGCACAACTAAGTTATTTTTAGATTCACAACTCCATTCATTGCGGTATTCTAGGGCTGACAACTCTCAATTAAACAAGACGAGCACGGTCAAAAAATGACCTTGACAAATGACGTCAAGTTAGACGTCCGAAAGAATATGCAGTGTTTTACACCAATCAATATCTAACTCAAAGATTGGACAGCCCTAGGTATAGCAAGATAGCAGATGCATTAAAAAAGCGTAAGTGACGTCGAATATGTGTGAGATAGATATTAGTTACAAAATTTCTATGTTTGATGAAAGCGAAAATGCATTATTTATTACCACCTCAACCACAATAGCGGTGGTGTAAGAAAGTCGATAGGTACAGGATAGAAATCGTGTTTGTGGTCCAGAGTACAGATCACACACATATTATACAAACGATTTTATTACAAGTATTCTGAATAAATTAACCTTTAAATAGATGCTGCTACATTTGCTCTAATCAAAAAATTAACTAATGATCTGGAAGTTTCGATTAATTGTAATAATATCGTAATTATTTCGGGATAATGGACATTCATTAATAAACAACGGCAGGCAACTGACGTAACTAATTATGAAATAACCGTTAATTAGAAGGAAATCTTGCCTTAATGGATAAATAGAAATTACAATGTAATTTGATTTAATCTCCCTACGACATACCAAGAAATCATTTGTAAAACACACGATTTTATATAATTTATTTTGACATGCTATTTTGATTACCGTACAGCATCCATTATTACGGACGATAAGACTGGTTTTCAAATTAAAAATTAATGCATCACATCAGCAAAACATTTACAAGTAAAGATGTGTGTTCGGCTTTAATCTACCATATCTGCTACTCTTGGATTATCGTCGACTAAATAAATCTTAGTCATAGTAACTTGTTGCTATATAGTGACCAACGACCAACCGGAACCTCGTTCCACTCCAATGCACATTCTCTCACAAGCCGCATACATTGTCACGACAAACGGCAGGGCAATGACCCAAAAAAACACCAACTAAATGGAATAGTTATTTGCAGTAGCTTAACGATAAGGCATCTGTTGACACACATAATATCTTACAATAACTTCTATTTAGTACGTGTAATATTTGCACATTGTAATTGTTAATGTTCAAACAAAATTTGTGATAATTGTCGTGTTACTCCATTTGAAATATATTTCTATCTTGATTTTAATGTAATATATTATACTATTCTATTTATTTTTATTTGATCATTATTTCAAAATTATTTATTTAGCACTTATTTCTTTCTTTAGAGCGTCGGTGGCTCTGGGGTTACACTTGACTTGTAATCTACAGGTCCTGGGTTCGGATCCCGCCATGTTCCAATGTGGTTTTCCAATTTCATATGTACATAATTTACCCGACGTTCTTACGGTGTAGGAAATCGTGGTGAAACCTGCAGATATCGACGAAGTAATTCAAAGATATGTGTCAAGTCAACCAACACGCACTTGGCCAGCGTGATTGACTATGGCCTAGTCACCCCCTTACTTTGGATAGGCTCCTATCTCCTCGGCGGGGACATATAGTAAGCTGGTAATGATTTAGCACTTAAGCTAATTTGTGTTGATAAAATCGGTTATAGTAACTTCAGTACAATTTAATTGTCATGTCCTTGCTGTCTCGTATAAAGGAGTTAAGGCCGTTATCGATTATACACTCGCCATTGTTATAAAGTTGATGCATCTTACATTCACGCGATGCTTTCCAGTAAACCATATATGAAAATGCTACTTAGCATAATACATTCATAATGATGAACAATGCCTCAATTTTCTTTTTTTTTTCTTAATGACTTCAAACATGGTTTATAGAACAAAAGTCTGGACAGTAATTTCCTTGAATCATATCACTGCATACATCTCTATCAGCCGTCCTATCTCAATTCAGTACCTTCACGTTTTGCGTCACCTAATCGGTAAAGTGATAGAGCCCGCTTTAACATCTTGGCACGAATGGGTCGGCGCGCCCGGTGCAATACCACGACCACACAGAAGACAGGCGTGAAGTGGCATCAATTCCGCGTTTGGTCTGATCAGCGTGGTGCCGGAGGCCCAATTTTAGTCTCTTTCCCGTTACACCCTCTTCTTATAAGAAAAGGATTGAATGGGAAAGTGGATTTGACGGTGAAGGAGACGCATAAGAAGGGGAAATATCCTCTTTATGTGCGTCTTCTCCCCCGTCGATTTAGGGTAGGCAACGCATCTGCAATTGCGAATGTCTATGGGCAGCGGTCGCTTCGCCATTTCGGCGGATTTAGGTGGTCGCTTGCTCGTTTGCCACCTTATTATATTAAAAAAAACGATCCATTTTTTCTTCGATCTTCCTCTAAGTTTTTAGATAGCTAACAGCAGTAGTACATCTCAAAGTTGAATTGAAAATTTAGTTTCAAAGTGGTTTCTTGGAATATCATCTTTATTGCCATTGAATAGGTCACAAAATAAAAAATGGTGCCCTTGAATTTGATATTCGATACTTTCGTGTGTTCAGCCGTTTAACGAACAAACCGTAAACTATTCTGTTGCGTGTTGGAGACATATTTCTGTGAACGATAACGACTTAGGATCGATCCCGGGCTTGTACCGATATTCTGTTCGGATTATCTAACTCCGTTGATTCATGCGGAACGAATTAACTTTTGTCATTTATGTAACCGTTTATTGTTAACCGAGATATACTAAGTTCATCTTTTTAAATGACATGTGTTGGTTTAAGTCTTTGAATAACTTATATGTTCTCTCGATATACTTACGTCGTTTGTTGACATATATAGCCATTTGAATTCCCTACAGTCTAGTCTTTTGTCATTTCGCAGTCCAAAAAATAAATAATATGTGATCAAATTGGTTATGTTTTAAGATGACGAATTATTTACGAGTAATTTGTTAGCTCAGTATGTATGACACGTTCTGTCTGAACACAAGTCATTGAGAATTCACGTCGCGTTGTGTACTATACAGTTCGGTTGTCGTATATAATTTGAAACAGTTAGATATTAAACATTTATGACCCTTCGGGCGTGATGTCATAGATTTTCGATTGATAAATCTGGAACAAAAATACAAAAGACGTGCATAGGGAAGGGGTATTTACTTCTTCTATGTGTCCCTTCCGTCGTTTAAACATAGATAATGGTTGAAAATGTCTATATGCAGTCGCTACGTTATTTCGGCCAATCCTGGTGGCCGCTTGTGTTTTATCATATGGTCCATTATGGAGCATATACACATCTTATTATAATCCAAAGTCCTCACAAAAAAATATGAAGGAAACATAAGGTCATGAACTGTCACTATGCAAGATTAACGGCCTGTCCCACCACTGGCTGATAGAGCCTCAGATAGCATAAAAATTACGTCACTGTCAGATAAGGGAACAAAATTCGATATTTCCATCACATGTTTTACACGTTAAATTGTTATCAGACAATTTACAATTTGGTGGGACAGGCCCTAATTATTCTCTTAACGTAAAGTATTCAAGCAACAGCTGCCGCTTTAATATGGCTTCTTTTGCTAACTTGAAACTTGATTCCTAACCAAAAGTTAAATGCATAGCGATGTGATATTGTTGCCAATACTCGTTTATCAACTCCAATTCCAACATTATCCCGTACATTCAAATCCATTAAAGTTGTATATTTCCCAATACCACAGCTCAAAACCCACCTCTATAGATTAGAAACCTAAGGCGTAGGCCAAACAGGTTGTCCTGTAATTGAAAGCTTGTTGATTCGAATAAACAAATACGAGCACTATCTCAATATAAACAAAACACAGTTTTCCTTAACACGCGTAAGTTGGAATTTACATTGAAATTAATGATGATCAGCGCAGTATTCATCGCGACTTGATGCAGTGCAGACGTGTCGCGTGTGCGGGTCTCTAGTGCTGTGATCATAAAGTTTCTTTGTGCGTGAAAATTTGGTTTTTCCTTTGATCAGAAGTAGCAGATTATCACACTGGATTTCCAATTTAATGGTATGTAGAATACTTATAGTAAATAAATTTTTAATTATAATACCTTTTTCGTTGTCTCTTTGTATTGGATGACACCATTGAGGTGAATTGTATGGGATTGCAGTTTTCTTTATTTTATTATACAATTAAATTTCTTAATTTAAATTCGATTATAACCTTTTGTACGGTATTATTTTACTTAGAAGTTTTTATATCGACACCGATTCTAAAGTTATTGAGCACAATTTGTACCAGAGTTCAAGGGCTCATAGATGAACTTACGGCATTTAGTTTGTGCTGTAACTTTATAGTTTGACATTAAATTAGTTAAAATATAGTCAAGGATGGTATTGTAGATTTTTATGCGCTGTTTTTGTCATCACTTGTCGCGGATGAATTGTCAATAAGATATTTCTACTTTAAACCAATCAAAGTAAAATAGAGTAGAATTGTTTTTATATCAGAAATGCAGCAGAAATTATTTCTATACCTTTATTATTTTCATTCTCATTTAACATGATGCGATAATTTTTAAATTCCATATTATTCCAATTAGCGTTACTTTGTCTTGCAGCCATTAAAGTACCAAGACTTGTCTTATAAGCCACAAAGCAACACAGACAATTTTCTCATATTTCCAGGCAGTAAATAATATTTTTTTAATCCAATCTCGCGAAATGCAAATTCATACATCAACGGCGCTGTTCAACCTTTGAGTTATTACCTGCTCTTTTCCGATCTTATTTACTTTACAAGTATCTTATAATATTCTTTGCAAGTTTTAACAATATACACCATAAGTAATATTCATGTTATTCCCATAGAATCAATTTAAATGTTGCCAATAGTAAGTTCCGTAACGAAATTATTTTTTCATGGAAAATTAAATTATTTATACTGGCCAGCGAGAAAAATCAACTAAACATAAATCAGTACAATATTTTTTATCACTCTCTCTGTTTTTTTAACTATCAGACAAAGAATTGCGGTTTATGTAGATTCTTATATAGTCAAAATGTTTTCCAAGATATTAAAAAATAACCGAAAAAGAGGGCCGTGAAGTGCGTGACTTTAGTACTGTCAAAACAAAAAGTGTTTAACAAATTTATTCTAAACTGTTAGATGTGCATGTCACAGTTGTAGTAACATTTACACAAAACGAAGTCATATTTTTCGTTATCATACTTCATACTAATATATATATATATAATATTATAAATGCGAAAGTTTAGATGGATGGATGGATGTTTGTTAGGGTTTGTAGCGTAAATGGCTGAACGGATTTCGATGAAATTTGGTACAGATGTAGAATATAGTCTGGAAGAACACATAGGCTACTCTTGTTTTTTTTTTAATTCCACGCAGACGTAGTCGCAGGCGAAAGCTAGTAAATTTATAATTTTGAAGCCACAGACATTCTTATAAAATTTAATCATTACCAATTCATGTACTTGACCCTGCAGAAGTTTATCATAACGTCTAGTTCAAAGTTCACGTCAGCTAACTGTATTAGTTATTGCTCGCGACTTCGCCCGTGTGAAATTAAAAAGTAAAAAAGGATAGCCTATATACTCGCTGATAACGTAGCTTTTTAATGGTGAAAGATTTTTTGAAATCGGCCCAGTAGTTTTCGAGTTATACATATAAAAATAAAAATCTTTCCTCTTGATAATAATAGTATAGATATGGATAGATACTGTGGCATTACGCCAATTTGCTTGTCAAACTAGTTGTAAAGAATGTCCTCTTGTTCCAGGCTTAAGTAATTGACTATTGTGCCAGATATATTTATGATTTTGTTCGTTATAATTTATTTGTCGACAAGATAAAAAAACAACTACACACGGACTCGTTTCTAAGTAAAGTTTCTTTAGCAGTTTCTGGCCTCGTTTATCGAACTGCATTAAGGACTAATGTAAGTTATGCGATTAAATTAATTTCGCTTTCACTTTTTTTTAAATAAATTTGTGTCTACAATCTACATAGAATATTGCTGCTGTGTTAAGTTGTTTTTAATTAGATTTTTTCTTTTATGAACCAAAAGTTTATTTTGGGTCCAAACATACTACCTTGGGGAACCCAATGCGTATTAAGATCTTGCATGTAATATAAGTATTTTTTCACAATTCATGCCGTGTCGTAAATCATTTTTAAGAGAAGGGACCTAAAGTGTGTATTGGGAATTTATTTTTTAATTAATGTTCTACCCATAAGACGGTATCATGTGTGTCGAATGCCATCGATAGTTCAGTCGCGTCGTAAGTGTGTCGCCGGACGCGGTCTGGATACGCATCGCATGTTAATCGATAGTTAACGTCTACATCGTACTTAGAGCTATTAGCTAATTGTTAAAGGAAGAATGTTTTTATGCTTATGATTGGCATGTTTGTACCACTTAGAAGAAAACCTTTACTTGTGGAAAAGGATGAGTTATCTTGGAAAGACTCCATCCGTACCCGTTTCACATGTCAATAACTTTATACAACTTCTTAATTTCGCCATGACAACTTAACTTTGTATATGGCTTCGTAAGTCTCAAGTTTAATCGCAGGTTGAACTTAACTAGGCAAATGTTACAATACTTCTAGGTTTGGGTATATGTTGTTTTGCCATATATTTCTTGTAAATATTTATTACTTGGCTTATAGACGTTGTTATAATCTATTGCAACGTTGCACTCTTTTTGGATTTACATTTGATTAAATGAATTGTGAATCACAAATCGATGACTCCTTCGTAAACTATCGTATGTTTGAAACGCAATTTACATTAAGAATACTAATTACGACGTTTGAAATATGACATAATAGACAAACAATATGTACAGTTCTTATTTCTAATGTTACTTTCAAATTTGTACAGACAAACAAGGTGTAGATCGCAGAATTATGGCTTACGGTAGTCTACGTATGCCATCGAAATGTTGGTTAACTTCATTTATTCATTGAGTTAATTGATAATGTTGGTTATTGACTTCTATGGGGTCTTATAAGCTTGGTAAAGATCGGATATTTAATTGCATTGTCGAATTATCACTATAATGTTCATATATGACTCCATCCATGCAACCTTTCATATTTATAATATTACTTACAACAAAAGCACGAATGTTATTTTGGTCAGTTCATAAAATATTACGTGTGCCACATAACGGGGTAAGCGACCTCCATGCAATCCCGTTAGCGTCCATGGCGCAACGCGTTTTGCACAAGTGCGTTCGTCTGTGAAACTGTTATTAGCATAAATATACCATTCTATTGTGACAATTTCAACTATAACCTTTATTTAGTAAGAACTAACATCATGTTTATCTTAGCATCAATGGCTTAAGCCTTCTATAGACGCACGGATTTTAACTTCAATAGTTCGTCTATAGCGGGCTTTAGGTGTTGTTAACAAAATATGAGATTGCAGCCTTAGTCTATACTAATATTATAAAGAAGAAAGATTTGTATTTTTGTATGTATTGAAATAACTCAAAAACTACGGGGCCGATTTTAAAAAATCTTTCACAGTTAGAAAGGTAATTTATCCGTGAGTAACATAGGCTATATATTTTAATTTCACGCGGGCGAAGTCGCGAGCAACAGCTAGTTTATAATAACGTTGCTATGAAAGTTGACTTTAAAACAACCCTAAACTCATAAATAACAACGTGAAATAACTTAAAATGTAAGTTAATTCTGTACGATGCGAACAATAATGGCGTCACCAACGAGATTGGGCCCCACCGTGACCATGAGTTTTATCAAGTACGTGTGACCTTGACGAATATAATACGACTTATGATTCACATTGAAACCATAGTATCAATACAATGCTCATCCAAAGCTTAAAGGATTACTATCAACTACATATGTACGGTTGATTTCATTAAATACCTTTTAATTACATTACATCTACAATAGAGGCGTTCGTATTACGTTCGAACGATACAACAAGTTAGTGGAAATAGGATAGGCAGTTAAATCCGTAATGGCTTCCACGTTCGTCCTAGTGGGAAGCCCCTTAAGTGGCCAGCGACCACACGCATATCGAATTAATAAGGCTTTGGAATCCGTGACGTCACGCAGCATTGTGTAATCGACGGTGACAGCCCTAGTATATGTACGGCTGAAGACACGGATAAGACTGTTACAACTTAATGCAATTAGGAGATAGATAAGTCGATCGTAAGGCGCTGGTTTTGTGTCGCCCATTAACAAGTGTCACAGTTAGAAGTTGTAAACGACTGTACTTAAGTTTTCTATTCCCAATGTAACTCGTTTGATCCTTTAGTACAATGCAGTGGACAAATGACTATAGATTGTTGGACCACATCACTACATAGTGCAAAATAAAATCGCTTCCCGCTGTTTGTCTGTTTCTATGTATACTTATGTTTTAACTACGCAAGGATTTTGTCGTTAAGTCATCATTAAGCAAGATTTAAGTTGTACCTTTGAGTCACGTACAGTATGAAAACAAGGTGTCAAGTTGGCACTAGTGCTCCAGGAAGGTTATTTAGAACTTTCCTCCAAGGCAGTACTTGAGTTAATCTCAAGTACTCTCAGAGTACAAAAGTGTTTCCGTAAGCTGCTACGTTATTCTGTGTTATGTTCTGTTATGTTTTAAATGTAAGTAATCGTTTGGAAAGCATTTTAATACTTTTAGAATGAAGAAATCATAGTATCATATACATAAAATAAATGAATAACATCCTCACAGGACGTCTAAAAATAAAAGAAAAACTGCTAGATGGCAATTTAGATAATCAAAGGTTTATAACAAAACCTGTCATCTTTTTCATTCCCTTTGACAAAATAGAGATAAAGACGTTTTAAGGATAAATAGATAAGGTAGCGAAGCATGACATCATTCAATGTTTCTTTTTCTGTCTGGTGTAGAAATATAACATTTAAATACAGAAAATATGACCTTGTTTCCCCTAAAAATGTCCGTCGCATTATATTAACTTTATTAAGAAACAAATTTAAATAATATTATGAGTAATATTTGCATAATTTGCATACGAATACCGTCATGGTATTGTAGTTAGTGGTTCAAACAGACAGACGCACGAGGAAGTCAAACATAAGATGTGATAATTGTATGAACGTGGAAATGCAAATGCATTATATTTCATAGTATTTCATAAACACACGACCTAAAGATATATAATAAATCCTTCTAAATGAAATTTAAATGAATAGAAAATAAATATAAAGATGTAAGAAGTTTTTTTTTAGGCAGTGTGGGAAATAAAAGTTCGGCACTAGACAAGTGGATGGGTATAGCAAATACACTTCAGTCAAAATTTCTCGTTTTTATAAAACTAGGCATTTCATATTGTAGTTTAGTAAATTTGCTACACTTAGATATGCCTAAATGAATGTTTCACCATATAATCATGTTTCCAAACTTAAAACGATAAGAAAACGTTGCTGTTTCTCTACATGTCTCAAATGTAGATTCCTTTGTATTCCTGGCATGTTTGTCATTAAATCGATTTGTCGGCCTCTTTCGTAAGATATACGCTGACTTGCAACAGCTAGTTAATTACGTATGCTATTAGGACAATCTGTTCGCGCGTTTTATCTCTAGACCATTAGCTAGGCCGGCGCCCACATTACGACGTTAGACATCGGGGAGTTTTTCACATTTTTTTGTTAAAAATATCATTTTCTTTTAGTGTTACTTAATGTGCCAACTGTAATCTGTAGGGAAAAGGTAGGAACAACAACTTTTTGAAAAATTTGGAAATATATAATTGTTTTAGGTTGAAATGATTACTTTTTTATTTCTTGGTGGCAAACGAGCAAGCGGCCACCTGAATCCGCCAAAATGGCGAAGCGACCGCTGCCCATAGACATTCGCGATAGCGGATGCGTTGCCTACCCTTAATCGACGGAGAAGGAGACGCACATAAAGAAGATATTTCTTCTTCCTTTGCGTCTCCTCCACGGTCAAATCCTCGTTCCCTTTCCATCCTATTCTTATGAGAAAAAGGGAATAAAGTTGGGATTCCGGCACCACACTCATCAGACTGTACGCGGAATTGCTCCCACTTCACGCCTGTGTTCTGTGTGGTCGTGGTATTGCACCGGGCGAGCCGACCCATTCGAAGTGCGAAGATGTTAAAGCGGGCTCTACCACTGTTAAATTCCTAAACCTGATCTTGTGACACTTTAAAACAAAAGGCCAAAGATTTGCGTCATGGAATTTTTTTGTCTAATAAAACTTCTCTTGATTTAATCTGGTGTAATAAAGTGAATAAATTTAATAACACTATATTTTTAGGTAGCAATAAATCCAAAAAAGGCATGCATCTGTATAATTTATCTACAATATTCGCTTATATATATAAAATAAACTAGCTGTTCCCATGCGGCTTCATCCGCGTGGAATTATAAAAACTTTATTTTATTGTTTACATTTGTCAAATGTCCAAATTCAAATACACAAATGACAACTAAGGTCTTTGACATTGACAATCTTGCTTCTTTGATGTTGGCAGCACCTTATAGTCTTTTTCCCACATTAGGATTTTTATCCATTTTATTTACCCCTAAGTATAATAGCGTGAAAATATATAGCCTAAAGCTTGACGTAAATGTAGGGCTTTTTATTAAAAAAAGAATTATTCAAAAATATGTTGTGATTGGTGACATCTTAGGCAACAAAGAAGTGTGTGTTTACGCTTTATTATATTAGTATAGATAATGTTAATATATGTAGGATGTTTTTGTCTATGACCCTATCCTTCACCGTACGTTTTCACTGCCACAATTGTACAAAACATTTTTGTATCTGTTTATGACAGTGAATGCAATTAATGACAATCTGTTATTGTACAGGTATTTCTGCTATGGAAGCCTACTGTTACATGTGTAAATTAGTCGAACTCCGACATTTAGTATCTCGGTATAGTGTCATACCAAACAAAGATTTTCTCACGATTGCTTACTATGATAAATAAGGACTATTTGAGGTCTAAACTAATCATATTTTTAAAGGTCACGGAACATAAAGTACAATTGAATGAATTATGAGTTTATAATTGTAGTATTTTTTATCTCTAAAGTCCCACCCACCTTTAGGCCAGGGCGGAATTAGTCGACCACCCAGGGCGTTGTGCAGAAAGGGGCGTCACAAGTCTGTACAATGTGTAATTGTGTCTTACATTATCCTGTTAACCTCCCCCCAAAGGTAAAAAGGTGGCGGTATAAATCTCGCTCAGAGCGTTGGTAGCGCTAAAACCAGTACCGGTAGTTAGTTTAGCCATTGTAAACCCACGCTTGTTGCTTTGTCACAACTGAAGGACAACATTAACATATGAATCATATACCTTTAAATTATCTCAAGCACGAGTTTACGAATCGTGTAAAGTTTGTTTACAGTAAACTGTGCGCATTGTGAGTGCATGGTGACGTCAATTGTTGTACCGCCAGTTAATTTGCTCTTTACATGTTTATAACAAATAATTATTTCTATGCACCATTAAACTTTACAACGATTCTAACAGCGACGCTTAGTTCTCGTGTTTGCAAGGACACACCATTTTTACAGTTGTTACATCAATAGAAATCGTATCGATGTAAAACTGGGATATGAATTCCTGGCTACATTTTCAAATGTACTATCATCTATTATTGCATATTACAATAGAAATATATATAGATATTGTGCGGTTTTTGCGGTGTGGCATGATTTGTTGTGCTAAAGATAGGGTTAGTGGTTGCGGCCTGGAATCCATTATAACTTTTACAGATTGTTTTGTTCATAAATCTGTAAATGTATAAAAACACAACTAAACCTTTACCTTTAGGAGATGAGTATGTTTAAATTTCATACACGTAGTTGAAATAATATGCTCGTTTACAGGTTTTTTTACATTTGCAAATCAAATACTCTTAGTTATTTTTCGTTGTGCTATTCACACTTATTCTTGTTTATTATAGGCAATTAAATTAATGTCAATTTAATGCAAAAAACCAGTTTCAATGATGTAAGATGTAATATATTCTTGCCACATGAAATGATGTTGTGTAATATTTTGCAATGCGACCTTAACATCATTGTTAAATCAATTATTAAACAATAGTATTTTACATTAATGAACTTTCATAATCTGCGATGATCCTATCGTTCTGTTTACTGGGTTATCATTATCATACATTGGATGCTATATTCTTTCATTACACAATAGTATATAGTACACAAGTACACTATCAGTACACAATCCTATTCGGTGCCACACAAATATACAAAATGTACGGTCAAGGAATCTGGCGGTGTTTTACCATAAACGCTACGATCGCTTGAACATTGTGAACGCATTGAGACGACACGAAACACTAAGATAAGATGCAGTTCCTAAATGCGTGTACGAAAAAGAGTCGATTATTGGTACAGGGCTAATTGCGTTTATCATCGCGTTTGCGCAACTCACTGCTATCTAATTGGGTATTTCTAAGAGGTTTGTTTTGTTGCAAGGAACAAGTTAATTATTCTGCAAGTGGAATACCTCGGATTTCCGTGACTGTACCTTGATTCGCTCTAATTGTTGTTATCTCTATTTTTTCAAAGGAAATGAAAGAGACGGTTACCATATTTACTTTGTAGTAAAAACATTTTATACTCAAATGGTGACTAAAATTCTTTCATTCTCGCAATCCATTTAAACTTCCTTACGCAATATTACCTGATAATTTAAAGATATTTACCGGAAAAAAGATTATTTAATGTGTTTAATATGGTAATCGATTGTTATTCTTGCGCCGTGACATGTAATTTGCATGCCGAATATTTTTGCATTTTATTTCGTTTTATCGTATTTTTTTCTGTAGTTAGTTCTAAAAGTTCTTATGTCTAAAAAGAGTATGTTAAAATTTCACATATTTTAATAGACTCATACTCGTACATACAAGGTAACAACAACTAATGATTAATTTAATTCAAAGATATTTCCAGTTAAAAAATTAACAGCTAATCGAGACCTACCTTTTACTGCAATGTATTAAACTGTTTTAAATCATAATATCCTACTTAAATGGTTGCTTAGTGTAGGTTTAGTTATAAAACTACATTAATGGTCTCCCTTGGTTATTAGTAGCTCTACGGCAGTAAGTCATTGAACCGGTAACATCCGAATGAATCACGATGCTTGTTCCGACCCGCTTTATAAAATAACGAACATTTTCGCCTCGTTTCCCTTTAGTTTTTTGCAAATGACGATGACTTGATTTAAGTCAAACTTCAATGTTAGACTACTTATTACTACTTGTTAGTTTAGCTTGAAAGAGACGACAATATATTTTTTCCCTTCCACTTCTCTTTTAACCCACGCATTATCGAATGAAATCAACTTGCATAACACGTACCACTAATTTGTTCTGATTGTGCGTTTATAAAAAAAAACAATGCAATAGATATAAGTTTACTAGCTTAGCTTTAGGTTTACTAGCTTAGCTACCATCCGAAATAACGCATTTATAATATAAGTATGAAGTATTACAAGGTAATGTATGGAATATTCTGGAATCAATTTAATTAAGTTATCAGAATTGGCCGCGTAACCGGTCCTCCTGAGGCCTTCCGCTATCGATTTTTAGCGTAGAATTCTACGGCCGCGATGCTTGTTTTACATATTTGTAGTCTCTGTTTTCTCAAAAAGGATGAGAGGGACAGCTATATATGTAAGTGTTAGTGCAGTGGAATTCTACGCTTAAAGCCAAAAGTACTAATGACATTGACCATTTGCTGGCAACTGGCAACTCGTTAACATTTCGCGTAAATTATGATTGCTGTCGATTAACGTGGAGTATTTAGAGCCTGTGTCGGAACAATTTTTAAGTATTGATTGAATTATTTCAAATGAGGTTAATGTTAAACTTTTATGTTATTTAGGAAATTATATATTTACTAGCTTTCGCCCGCGACTTCGTCCGCGAGGAATTAAAAAAAACAAAAGCAAGTAGCCTATGAGTTCTTCCAGACAATCCTCTGCATCCATGCCAAATTTCATCGAGATCCGTTCAGCCGTTTAAGCTACAAACTCTAACAAACATCCATCTATCCATCCATCCATCCATCTAAACTTTCGCATTTATATTATTAGTAAGATTAGTAAGATTAGTAAGATTTATGTAAGATTCCGGCCATTTAACATTTTTACGGTGGCACGTGTCATATGCTTTATTTCTAAGGTCGACAAAAAGGATCAGACAAATTAAGCTTGAACTATTTTTTAATAACTCGTATACTATAAAAACTTATTTGTCAGCCTATCTGGTGTAGACAGGACCAATAATATTTGTTTAATTCAACCTTGTATGATCGCGACAAGAATTATGATTGCCGTAACTTTATTTCTTCATTTTATATGTTCTATTTAAGTTGATGTTGTTGGAAACACTTCTAATAAAATGTATTAAAATAGATTTTTATGCATTAATTAGGTGAACGGGTTATCATTAAGTTTATAGTTTGGTTGAAATTACGGTGGCGATTTTAACATAGTGATGGTTATAAAACATTTACGACCAAAATATTCCTGACGCATTTAAGTATAAAATGTTCACCGATGTTTTGATGCTCTCCGTCTATAATTCTACGAAGTCAATTAAAACATAATTACTAAAAGAAGGTTGCACCATCACGCAACTCTCATTAACATTTGAAGACATTTGGTTTATAATTTAAAAAATAAACGTTTAAAATCGCCTCTTTCTCAAAAGGGACAGTAAGGCAGAGCAGTGGTGAGAACAGTACGATTGCTAAAACGAAGACTTGCAGTACTGCCCCTTTAGAGGAAGTAACTTTAGATTATTCTATCGCTAGAAGAATCGACAAATTGTGTTAAAATGCATAGGAATAATAAGCATATAACATATTATAGTTATTGAATGTTACATTTTTGACTTTTCGATCAGCGTTATAACTAATCGAATATTCAGGACGGCTGCACTGTCTACTGCTCTGCTGCACTCTACTGTCTTCGTGTGAGCATTAAAGTCCTGACACTTTAATGCTAGCCATTAGTGTAACATAACTCCATGACCTACGTCGTATCTCTATAACTGCTCACGACATGTTTTTATGGCGCAGTTAATTTCTGTTCTTATACTAGGCTATCGACGTTATCTACTAATTGCGCGTTTTTATGTTTAATAACTTCAGTTTAAATATCGTTATTTTAAACGGTTATTTTATACAAAGAAGACATAAGGGTTGTATACGTCGTATTATAGTACTAATATTGGATGGATGGATGGGTGGATGTTACTACGTATCTCCATAATAGATAAACGGATCTCGCTAAAATTTAACAAAGATATCGAACATAGTCTGGAAAAACTCATAGACAACTAATTAAGTCTTTTTCTAATTCTACGCGGACGGAGTCGCTGGCAACAGCTAGTAATACATTCTATCTGCCGTTATAGTTGACAAAAGCTGTTTTTTTTTTTTCAATGTTTACGTACCATTTTCACGAGGTCAACATGTATGTTGTATGGTTACTCTATGGATGAGTTTTATAATCTTCCAGGATAAAAACAATTAAACAACGCAGTACCCAATAATCCTATCCATTGTTATAGGTGTATCCATGAACCCTATCCATTGTTATCCGAGGCTCACAATAATCCAGCAGAGCATTCCACCGCTTTGTTTCAACGCTTATCTGAACAAACATTGACTAAGCACCTTCAGGCTTGTGTCAATATTTGCACGTGTATTCATTATAATTGTTGTTATTCTCTATACTTAGATAGTTCTATTTAAAGACAAACTAACTGTGAATGTGCAATTTATATAATTATCTTTAAATTTTAACTCCAACTGAAAACCAACGTAATAACAAAGTCTACAGTTCTTCTTTCTAATGTTTCAAATTTGCACAGAAATTCGTATTTACAGTTGATTTAAAAAAAAACAAAGTGTAAATCGTAAAATTGTGACTTACGATAGTCTACATAGGAGCCAACGATGTTATTAATTAGCACTGATATTAAGTACATTAAGAATCCAATTAAGTTGTTTGCTACAAATTATTGTCGATAGTTTTATTATATCACAGTCCAATAGACATCGTATCTTGACAATTTACGATGCTGCGTCATCTATACGAGATCATCTATTGATGGTTATTACGTAACTTATCACAAAGGTAAGCTATCCAAATCGAGAGGATCGACCGCTGAACTCATGACCCAGTTCCCGGGGGTTCGTCGACCGCGTGACGTCACGGCCTTCACCCCCTCCACGCAGTTCACCCCAGCGCTACACCCCCCGTCGAGGTCATATCGTGACCGTACGCCGAAGGTGGCGGACGTGCGTGTAGCCCGAGTTGTGTAACGAAGCCTTTGATTCGCTAAGTTGACGGCATGACCATTATAGGTTCGTATTAAGGTCAATATTTCGTTTTATTCGTATATATTTACTTTCCTATTTTCCGTTCTCGCTTAATCATGTCACCATACTGAAATTGATTTGACCAATAAATTAGAACACTAAAGTTGAACACCACGTTAGACTTAAGCGTCTAAAATTCACGTACCCATAAACATTTACATAACTTTGACAGAGTGTAATAAATTGAATAACAATAACCAATTCGGAATACCATGACAGTGAGTAAGCAACGCAGACTCGATGGTAGGTAGAAAGCCATTAAAAGTTAGTCTCCAGGGAACCCTCTCCTAACTAGTTATATGCTCGTTCTATCCATTACAGAATTACTTAGTTTCCTGAGTATCAAGGAAATTGTTGTATGCATCAAAAGATGGTGTTTCAAATTGAATCCAATACAGTTAACGATCGCGAAATAAAATAAAATAAATATCTAAAGAGTAGCTTTCGTCGGCCACACCGAGCGGAATAAAAAACCGCATTTATAATATTAGTAAGATTAGTAAGAAATTTCGCATTAGTGAATATGTGTGTTTGTTAATCATTTTCGTGTAACAAAATAGGGGTGCGTTTGACACATTAGTGAGTGAGGATTGCCCGTGTTAAATGCGCCCTTGAACCTTTCAAGTTTATCAAAACTGTGGGCTCAGCACATGTCGCTATCACGCTAGGCTCGTTTTAATATCGTGAAAAAATTAAATATTTAATTAAAATAGTACCTTGTAAAATTCTAATATCTATATCTAGAATATGGGATGTACTAAGAATCAGGAATACTCGACTTTACGACTTTTGAAGGCTTTTTCCACAATATTTTATTTACTTGCACATGTTAGAAGCTGCTTTTTACGCTGTTTTCCGCGTCACATGTTACGTTTAAAACGTTTTAACACTAAAAACATATGGCTGTTAATTGACTTCTAAACATCTTAGCACATTTCCAAGAAAATTCATGAAGGTGTAATAAATTTTTATTATTTGTATTTCTTGGTTGTGTTTTTTATAAAGCAATGATTATAGCAATAAATCTTTCACCGAGATCTTTTATATGTGTTTATTGAGCAATTAAACGCCATATAAAGATATCAGGAAATGCAATATCAATGAGATTGTGCTCTCTTGCTTACTCCGATAAGAGAAAGGGGGACAGAGCATTGCTCCGGTGACGTCATAGAATTTCTCGTTCCAGGTGTGACCTAGAATATATGAATTATTGCCAACATGTGTAAGTCCATTTCACTTTGTGTCCTTGCAATGTGACACATAAAAAATTGTGATTTAAAGAGAGGAAATTAATCTTTAGGCTTGAAGGTTTTAAATTTGGAACTGTCCAATCTCGTTTTAAGTGTTTTTACTCTGTGAATTAATCAAAAGCAGCAACTCGTACTGGCCACGCTTATTTGAGTTTCAGTTTTTAATACTTAATTTAATAATAAGTAATTTATACAATGTTTGTTTATTGTACCGCAAGTAAATGCCATTTAATAAACAAAGAATTTTCAAAATCAATCTACCAGGGCCGGAGATATCGCATAACACACATAAAAAAAACATACAGACGAATTGAGTACCTCCTTCTTTTGGGAAGTCGGTCAAAAAGACGGTTCTCACGAATATTCGCGATAAGCCCTTGGTAACGCAGTCATATAAAGTGACATAGAAAACCGCGTAAAAAATACTCTACGCGTTTCGAAACCATTGCTTGTATTTAATGTTTTTTGGGATTTATAAAAGTTTTTTGTCAGATTCAATGAACTGAAGAATTAGGAATTGATAAATGTTTAGTCTGTTCTTTTATTTGTATCTCATCAATGACAAGGCTACATTTATTGTGTTTTTATATTGTATCGTTAAGAAAATATACTATAATCGACAATACCAATTTCAAAGCAAGCTAACTTATCTAAGCACTAGCTGTTCTCTTGCGGCTTCATCCGCGTGAAATTATAAAAGCTTTATTTTATCGTTTACATTTGTCAAATTCTCAATTGCAAATGTCAAAATATCAATTACCTTACTATGGCAATCTTGCTTCCTTAATGTTGGCAGCAACTTATGGTCTCTTTCCTACATTAGGGTTTTTATCCAAAATATTTACCCCCTAGGATTAATGGCGTCAAAATATATAGCTTAAAGCGTCACGTAAGTGGAGGGCTTTTTATTAAAAAAAAGAGTTATTCACAAATATGCTGTAATTGCTGACATCTTAGTCAACAAAGAAGTGTGTGTTTACACTTTATTATATTAGTATAGATAAGTTAAAGTATGACGTATAAGTACACAATGACAAGTAATATGTAAATTGTTCCGTTTTAACTTAACTCTATACATTTTGTATGTTACTTGTTTTAATTAGTGTAAAAGTTGTATGTCCTAGAATGTTTACATTAATCTAATGACAATTACTTTATACTCAGCCTGCCGAGCTGTCCCCTCGGATCACTTAAGTTACGAAATTAACTTTATTTATAGGCCAAGTATTTATTAAAGTTATCTGAACTACGGAAGAATTAGATGTTTTGTAACTCAGCGGAATACACTTGTTGTGTTTTTGTTTCGGTTTCTGCAATGGAAACTGTAAAATAGATGAATGTTAAAGGTAGGCAAAACATCTACAAATGCGAAAGTTCGGCAGAGGTCATTTCGCTATTTCGGTCGCCACTTCATAATTTGACGTAACGTGGTTAAAGAAAAGTATAATTTAAAAGTTTCAAGTTTTTAATAAATCTATTGTGTTAATGGTCGGTTTCCCAGCAAAATTTAACCATTCGCTAGTTTTGGGCTCGATAATTTAATTAAATGCGTTTCCGAACTACGAACACGTTTTACTCCATTTAAACTCAGGTCATCCTAACAATGAATCACTAGATAACGATAAAATAAATGGTAACTTCAGAGACCCAGCATAAAAAGAGTAAAGATGACAGTTTTTTACATAATGTAAAAAAGTGTCACCGAAGTAGATCATCAGCGAGGTGGCATAAAGCCAATAGTCTTATCACAAACAAAAGCCACTCGACCGACAAACCGCTTTTGTTAAATATTAACTTGACCAAAGACAAAAGACGTTGAGCTGTTCAAGGAAACCTCTTGAATTAAGTACAGAAGAAAAGCGTTCAAGCTAAGGGTTTGATAAAATGGCGATTTTGTTTTTAAATTACGCTTTGGTTATACCATTTTTATTTATCCACGTTACTGGATGGTTTTAAATCTGATCTCTTTGGGAGATTAGTAATGTTTTGTTTTTTTTTTATGTAAAGCAAGCACTATCGCCGTAGGTCGTGGATGGGCGACAGTTCAGGGGGTTGGTTCGTTTTTTTAATGATATAATGTTACATTTACAGATCAGGGTGTGATGCGCGCGCCGAGTGGCGTGGTGCGATGGTCGCAAAGCGGCGTGGCACCGCTCACGGACTACGCGGCGGTATCGCCGGCGTCAGCCACAGCGCCGCAATACCTATACGATGAACGTATTAACCAGCGCCTCGCGTTCTGGTAAATAAACTCGATACATAATCAGCAGTAGAACTAGCCTACCAAAGTAACACGATCTAGACTATGGCCGTTAGAGCGCGCGCACACCTTTGGCTAAACTATCACAACTGTTGTGCGATTGTCGATTGTTTCGCAGCAAATTCAACTGTTTAGTTGCACAACTAATCGAGTAGTGTGCGCACCTACATATAAGCTGATAGAATGCGAGACTAAATAGTTGTGCGATAGTTTAGTTACTCAACCCTGAGTATGGCCTATCTTCTTTTCTATTCTATTTAATTTTCAAATACTGTTTCTATAAGTACACTCATGTTTAATTCATTTAATATTGGTCTATTTATCGTACATTGTAACTGTAGTAGTATTTCTATGTACGTTTCAGGCAGGGTGATATAACAGCTTTGGAAGTGGATGCGGTAACGAACACTACAGATGAGACGCTGTCGGAATGCAACGCGATCAGTGAGCGGATAATGCAAGTCGCGGGACCAGAACTTAAGGAGGAGATCGTTACTAGAGGACTCGGTGAGACAAAACTGTCTACCTTAACTTTTTTTTCGATTATATAGTGGCAAACTAGCAAGCGGTCACGTGAACTCGTTGAAAAGCGAAGCGACCGCTGCCCATATACATCCGCAATTGTAGATGTGTTGTCTACCCTTAATTGACGGAGAAGACGCACATAAAGGACTAAAATTAGGCCTCACGCTCACACGCAACATATGAAACGGAATTACTTCCACTTCACGACTGTCTTCTGTGGTGGTCTATTATAAACAGTGCAAAGATGGTAAAGCAGATTCTACTATTGTCAAACTTGTTGCTCAGGGATTTTGAACCTTACCGTGTTGTGTTTACGGTTGATTGTGCAGAGTGCGGCACAGGCGAGGTGGTGGTGACGCCGGGCTACCAGCTGCGCAGCCGGCACGTGGTGCACACCGTGTGCCCTAACTACCTGCCGCAGTATCACACCGCCGCGGAAACATCGCTGCACAACTGCTACAAGTAATATATCTATCTATACTTCTATACTAATATAATAAAGCGTAAACACACACTACTTTGTAGCGTAGGATGTCAGCAATCATAGCATATTTTTGAATAATTCTTTCTTTAATAAAAACCCTACACTTACGATACACTTTAGGCTATTTTCATGCTATTAAACTTTGGGGATGAATAAATTGGAAAAAACTTTTATGTGGGAAAGGGACCATAAATTACAAGCTGCCAACATTTAGGAAGCAAAGTTATTATGGTAACAGTAATTTTGAAATTTGCAATTGTCAATTAGACAAATGTAAACAATAAAATAAAGTTTTTATAATTTAATGCGGATGACGCCGCACGGAAACAGCTCGTATCCAAAATTTCTAAACTTTCGCATTTATAATCTTAGTAAGATTAAGAATGGTCAACTGCGCCCCAAATTATTCTCGGTTTCTTACCGTCTAGGTTATTGCCAACTTTGGGAAAGTTAAAAGGCATTGTAGCTTCGCGAGTATTTAAACGTGGTGGTACATTACAGGAACGTGCTGTGCGCGGCGAGCGAGGCGGGCGCGCGCTCGCTGGCGCTGTGCGTGCTCAACACGCCGCGCAGGAACTTCCCGCCGGACCTCGCGGCGCATGTCGCACTCAGTTAGTACTGACACTAAAACAACTCTGTACCGACTCACAAGTACACATTTGAACAGTTCAGCTGCGACTCAACAATTAAAGTTAGGGCTCAATGTTGTAACGATAGACAGATCGCTGCACGAAATTTATTATTCTATATGAATAATAAAAATAATAGAGCGTCCGTAGCTTAAGGATTTAAGCATTTTACAGGTCCTGGGTTCGAATCCCGCCATGTATCAATGTGATTTTCGAATTTCATATGCAACCTGCACATGTCGGCGAAGAAATTCAAAGATATGTGTGAAGGAAGCCAACCCGCAGTGGGCGAGCGGGTTGACTATGGCCCAGTCACTCCTAACTTAGGGTAGGCTCCGTGCTCCTTAGTGGTGATTATAGTGAGCTGGTGATGATGAATAAAAATAAACTGTAGATATTCCTTTAACCCTTTAATGTAGCAAAAAGTATATTTAGTTGTACATGCAGGTACAATCCGTCGCCACTTGGAGCAGTGTGCGCTGCCGGGCGTGGTGGTGGTGTGCGGCTGCGGCGTGGAGCTGTCCCCGCTGCGCGCGCTCGCCGCGCTCTACTTCCCGCGCAGCGCGCGCGAGGCGCAGCTGGCGGCCGCGCGCACGCCGCACGCGCACGCGCACGCGCACGACCGCCGCATCCGCATCATACACAACCCGCACTCCAACTCCGACAGCGGTCAGTGTTCTATACTTCACCGTCTACCAGTGTTGCCAATGCAATGCTGCGCTATTGCCGTGTTCTACGGCTTTTCGCCCATTAAATAACAAAATCTACAATCTACGCACCTCTCAGGCCGTAGTTCTGTCTCTCTACGGCTGTTCTACGGCTTTTCGAACATCTAAGACAATTCATTGTTTTCTTAATAAAATAATTTTTAAATAGCTTTAAAGGAAAAATAAAATGTCGTTGATTAAAAATTATTTGTATCGGGAATAATCAATTTAAAAAAAAATTACGATCTATAAAACAAAGGAGGTAAAATTTTAACACAATTTCTGGATATTGTAAACGTTAAAATAGCGACATTTAGCTAATGTTGAAATGTTTTCCTTTTTTTACTGGTGCTACGGCCTACCGATGATCTTTTCCCATACAAACACGGCAACAATGTACACGACCGGGTAAATTTTTTAATTGGCATCACTCTTGAGGGCAAGAGTTTACTAGTAGTCATTTTGTTTTATTCCATGTAGTGTGTAGGCTTTAATAAAAAACTGACAATTCATTTTTAAATAGTCGACACGGGTCACTAGGGATTATGGGAACTTTAGAATTTTTAAATTTACTAATATAAATTCAAAAGCTTAGATGGATGGATGTTTGTTAGAATTTGTAGCCTAAATTGCTGAACGAATCTTTCTTCTTTATAATATTAGTATAGATTTATTGGCACGAAGAAAACATTAACGCTGGAGACAATAACATTTTATTAAATCTTATTGACTCCAAAAGTCTATTACACACACAACACATTTACCGTTATTACGTATGATTTTTAATTATTTTATTTAGAGTTTTGATATTAGAACACCCCTTAATTATTTAGTTAACTGATTAATTTATCCAAACAAAATTGATAAAAACACTTACGCATTTTCGGAGATAAATAATTACAAAACGAGTAGTCTCAGAACCGATGATACGCAATATCATGTTTTTTCAATTATTAACCTCATTTATACATAAATTAATCATTATTCGACAAACAAAAAAAATTCTCAACAATCGATCGATTCCTGAGATCTGATTGTGTGATAATTACGCGCTACTTTTATTAGATAAAGTCATATGTATTGATAAAATATCGTACAATGTATGTTTGTATATTGTCAATATCAATGTACATATTTATCATGTTTGAATTATTTATATAACTAGCTTTTGCCCGCGACTCCGTCCACGCGGAATTAAAAAAAAAATAGCCTATGTGTTCTTCCAGACTATCTTCTACATCTGTGACAAATTTAAAGTCAGTCAGAGATCAGTTGAAACGTTCTGGAGATACATGGTAAACATCCATCCATCCAAACAATAATGATATTAGTAAGATGTAGGCATAAAAGGCACTGACTAGGGCTTTATAATTTTAATTTTTAATTTTGTATCTAAAACACTTGCAGTAATTAAAAAATACCTCGAAACTAATCTGTCCGATGATGACAATATTAGTCTGTCATGACAGTCCGACCTTAATTAGTGTTTATTGAGGTAAACAAAGCCGCGGTCCGTGGCTAGTGTTACCTTATCAGAGATAGTGGGAAGCATTAAAACTGTTTATCACATATTGACGCATTTAGTTTATCGATCGCATACATTCGGACAGCGCGGAAGTTTGTGTTATTGTGAATTATTAACAAGATGGAGGTGCAAACTACAATAAACCTGGAGTTGAAAGAACGCCCGCACGGTTAGTTGTGTTGCAGTCAAGTTGTAAAAATTAACGAACTAGATTATGGCTAGATTTAAAGACGTATTCTATACTAATATTATAACGATAAAAGATTTTTATTTTTGTATGTATTGAAATAACTCAAAAACTACTGGGCGGGTTTTAAAAATTCTTTCACCGTTAGAAAGGTAAACTATCTGTGAGTAAAATAGGCTATATTTTTTTAATTTCATATGTGCGAAGTCGCCAGCGACAGCTAGTTTAAGTTTAAATGCAACCGTAGCCTTATTTAAATATTGTATTGCAGTTTTTTTGTAAAATAGTAAAAAAATTGGTGTATTTACCAAACTTGATATGTAATTAAAATATGCACTTCAAAAAACTACATAAACGCATGTTATTTTTATTGAATTACACAAGTCATGTTAGGCAATCGCAATTATTAAAATGTCTTGCTTCAAATATAATGCACGGTTTTTTCACTAATTTCTCATTTGTTACACCATAGACAACAAGTGAAAAGTCATATCTCTCTCTATTTCTTCGGGTTTTTGCAATAATACGAACTTTTTAAAGCCGTCATGTAGCATTTATTGCAGAATATTACGAGCAAAAATCCCAGTTTACATACAGTTTAATAAATTACATTATCACCATCATCATCATCATCATCAACTTGCCCTTATCCCTTACGGAGAGTCGGCACAGTATGTGCTACTCTTCCATACATTTCTATCAGCCGTCATATCTGAATCCACTCCCTTCTTAAGCATATCCTCTTTCACACAATCCATCCATACTTTCTTCGGTCTTCCTCTTCCTTTGTAGCCATCCACATTCATTCTTAACACTTTCTGGTTTATGTCCCCATCGTCTCGTCGCATAACAAGTCCATACATCCTCATATAAATGTCAGAATAACCATAAATTCGGGGATAAATAAAACAAAATTTCATGTCAAATAAAATGTCGAAAAGTTTTAATAATAGTTTTTTTTTATTTTAAAATAAATAACATTTAAGGTAAATGATTATTGCGACAATTAGTGTCAAATTGCATGACGCATGCACGGTATTGTGACTCAGTGTTACTGAGCGCGAGCGCACAACTTTGATCAATTGTCGATCGTTTCGCAGTTAATTCAACTGTTTAGTTCCACAACTAAAATCGAGTTGTGTGCGCACCTACATATAAGCTCGTAGGAATCAAAGCGAGACTAATTTTCTATTCTCTAGAGGCAGTTGCCTCCCACTGCCCCCTAGCGAACCTCCTAGAGACTTTAAAAGTTTCATCATCATCATCATCACCAGCTCACTATACGTCCCCACCGAGGGGCTCGGAGCCTACCCTAGGTCAGGGTGACTAGACCATAGTCAGCCACGCTGGCCAAGTGCGGGTTGGTTGACTTCACACGTATCTTTGAATTTCTTCGTCGATATGTGCAGGTTGCATCACGATGTTTTCCTTCTCCGTAAGAACGTCGGATAAATTATGTACGTATGAAAATTCGAAAAATCGAAACTTCACATTGGTACATGGCGGAATTCGAACCCAAGACCTGTAGATTACAAGTCAAGTGCTTAAACCACTGAGCCACCGACGCTCTTAAAAGTTTAGTCATGTTTAAACAATAACCATTAAAATAAAATACACAAAATAAAAACTATCGTAATGTTTTCGTCATCCGAAGTCCGCCCACAAACGCACACATCACGAATGAGCTTGCCGCATTGTTTTATCTATAGCAAACATTGCTCTAATAAAGCTGAGGTCACATTGAGCGCATTTTTAACTGCCTTAAAGATATCAATTAAACTCATCATCATCATCATCCTTATCCTACTCCCGTAGTGGCACACATAACTCCATCATACGTCATCTCAGTCATCACACCCTTGATCATGTCACCTTTCACGCAATCCATCCATCTCTTTCTAGGTCTACCTCTACTAGTGTACCTTCACACTCATACCTAACGTTTCCCTTGCGATTCAATTAATTAAACCATAAAGTATTGACTTTCACTCTCGATAGATATGTTACTTCTTACTAATATTATAAATGCGAAAGTTTAGATGGATGGATGAATGGATGGATGGATGGATGGATAGATGGATGTTTGTTAGAGTTTGTAGCCTAAACGGCTGAACGGATCTCGATGAAATTTGGCATGGATGCAGAGGATAGTCTGGAAGAACACATAGGCTACTCGCTTTTGCTTTTTTTTAATTCCACGCGGACGGAGTCGCGGCCGAAAGCTAGTTAGAAAATAAATGCATATCGTTTATTTTGAAGTCCAATTAATGTTAAGATAGCACTTAACGTAATTGAATGTACACATTTTAATCCTCTAAATATGTATTAGTTTTGCGTCGCTAGTGTGTACACATCCTAAGATAGTCAGCATTAGGGGACATTTTTCTCATTACGACGTTTCATACAAAGTTTTGACTGGCGCCAAAATTTACCTCCTGTGTGGCTGAGGAATCCGGTGTTCTTCATTTAAAAAAAATATTAAGTGTTTCTATTAAATGTGGAATATATACATTTTGTGTTCAGAAT
Source organism: Papilio memnon (assembly GCA_003118335.3). NCBI lineage: Eukaryota > Metazoa > Arthropoda > Insecta > Lepidoptera > Papilionidae > Papilio > Papilio memnon. The sequence continues at coordinate 373,735 of LD700008.1, read as the reverse complement.
AAACAAATATTTGAGTATATTTTGTAATGCGTCGAAAGAAATTTGTATCAAAATGGGCGATTATAAACGAAGGATTTGAATTTGATCGTAAGAAATATTAAGATTTCTTTTATTGTTTCGAAACAAATATTGTTATAAAATTTACGAATAAGAACAATAACTGTTTGCTGTTATACTTTTGCTGTAACTATTACCCTCACCTTCGTCTGTGCGGAATTAAAAAAAAAACTAAAGCATATGTGTTCTCCTAGACGTTTTGTTGCTCTCCATCTGTGCTTTTTGTAGAGATTTATTGAGTCGTTTTGGAGATAATTAGTAACATCCATCCATCCAAAGTTTCGCATTCGTAATATTAGTATGATAGCAATTATTAATTAAATTAACTGTTAATACCGATATTCTGTTATATTTTATCACACGGATTTGTATTTCAAGGAGTTCATAATTTATGTAGATGTTATTTTTGACATGTAAAATTTGCCTTATCAGATAACCAATGAGTTTGTTTGCGTAATTTTTAACAAAGAGGACAGATTGTTATCTTTTATTATTGTTTAATTATTTTTACATTAAACTCTTTGTTCTTTTTATCAAATTTTATCAATTGGATGTGTGAAAATGACACTCTGATACTCATTATATATTTGATTGTGCCATTTCCTAAATTCTTGCAATTTGCTTCTTGTTATGAACATATGTAAAGTTAAACGGAACTTACAAGTCTTAAAAAAATATGGTCTTAAGATTTCTAAGCTAATTTTAAATAGCATAATTAAATGTAATTATTTATCAACTATTAATCTTGCTGTCTTGTGTGTAGAATCCAAGATTACCTTTCCAAAGAGTTACGATCTAGATAAAATTAAGGCCTGTCCCACCAAATTGTAAATTGTCTGATAACAATCCAACGTGTAAAATATGTGATGGAAATATCGGATTTTGTTCCCTTATCCGACAGTGACGTCATTTTTAAGCTATCTGAGCCTCTATCAGCCAGTGGTGGGACAGGATCTTAGTCTTTACAAAAATGCGTACCTACTCCCGTTTCAAAGACCGGCAAATATTCTCTAATTTGTGATCCATGACTCGTTTTTAAGTAGTATATTTGTTGTGTTAGCTGAAGATGACGCGTCCGCGTGTGATTCTGACGCGGCGGTGGAAGCGGCGGCGGCGTTCGCGCGCGCGTGCGCTCCCGACACGCAGCGCCTGCTCGCCCCGCACTCCCCGCACACGCCGCACACGCCCCGCAGGCTGCACGACCACGATGAGTGAGTACATCATATAGCATTTTCTCTTGTAAGCAGACAATGTGGATCATGTCACCTCAAAATGTAAGGGTAATACGTTGAGAGTTAACGAAAACTTATGATAAGTCCAATGAAAGTGACTGGTTTTTACTAATATAATAAAGGTTAAACACAGTTGTTAGCTATCAGCAATTACAGCATATTTTTGATTTTAAACTTGGAAGTAAAAAAAGTCTTTGCGAAAAATAGATATAAACTACTGGCCAATTGCAGCAAGGTTGTCATGATTGCATAAATTCGCCACCCAATAATGGCTTACATTGTTATTTGACCATTTGAATTTTAATATTTTCAATTGAAAGTTTTAAGGAATGTAAATAATAAAATAAAGTTTTTATAATGTCACGCGGATAAAACCGCACGGGAGCAGCTAGTCTACTAATAAAAGTAAAAAGTTTTTATAGCAATTCTTCGTATCGCTAATCATTTCGCCTAAGAAATCTGCATATTAAAAATTAAAAATCAATCGTTGATTTTAATTTAAAATTTTTCCTAGCGAAAAAATCCTTGATACTTGAAGGTGTCGTAAATAGTTCAAATATTTGTGCATGAAACGTAACGTCGACAGCGAACGTTCCCGCGCGTGACGCGACGCAAACAAAGCGCGGGAAAATAAACATGGCGCCGACGTAATGCCTTTCGTGTAAACATCTCAAAATTTATTCTCCCCTTCAAAGAAATGAGGTCGTTAAATCCGAGGTTATTAGTGAATTTACAAACGAAAATTAAGTGAACAATACACATTTCCGATTACAGTTATTGTAGATGTCATTTCGTTTGAGGAAAAATCATAGATGTATTCAATTAAATAAAAAAAAAGAATTTTCAAAATCGGTCCACCAGGCCGGAGATATCGCGTAACATACATAAAAAAAATATACAGACGAATTGAGTACCTCCTTCTTTTAGGAAGTCGGTCAAAAAGGCTATAAAAATTGAAGGATTTTTTTCCGATATGTCCGTTTTTGTATGATTATAGTAATATTTTAGCATTTGATGATCTGTATATTGTAAAACCATTAGTAAGATATTCTAATATTCTTTAATTAAACAGTCCGATTTATTAAAATTAAAAATTTCACCAGATTCAAACTATTACCTGATACCTCCGAGTTTTATTTGAAACCAGTTGCTTTTCTATACTAATATAAAATGAGGAAATGTTTGATCGTAATGAATAGACTCAAAAACTACTGGGCCGATTTATAAATTTACCGTTAGAAAGGTAATTTATTTGTAACAGGCTATGTTTCTTCATTCCTTTATTATTATTTTTAAATTTCACGCGGAGTCACGGGCAAAAGCTATCTTTAATAAATTACACAGTAAACGATGAAATGCTAAGAATCTTATTGAATTTATTATCTGTAGAAATCGAATGTATATTTTAATAATAAACACTAGGGCTTTTGTGATTTCATCGCCGTTAATTTTACATCAAACAGATTTATTTAAGGAACGGAAATGGCGTCCTTGTTAGCTTTAGGAATTCCATTAAAGATTCATATTTCTGAATAACCGTAACAATAATAGATTGAATCACAAATATACTTCAAGTTAAATATAGAGATTTAGATACCGCGTAAATACTTTGTGTTGACTAATCTAGGTACGCTAAGTATTCTAAATGCTAAAAACAGGTGTTGCAATTACAATTACTCATGGTATTACAATGTACAGTCAGCTGCATTAATATGTATGCAATTACAAAACTCCAGAAACTTGAACGCTTGCGTTTATAAAAATATGTATTCATGTATCCCGTTCGTATGATACCAACAATGAATACATGCAATAGACGATTACGTGCATCTATTTTAAAACCAAAGGCATATGTAAGTTTTGCGGTTTTTAAATGTATTTATGTAGCTGACTGTACTTTATGTCGTTCTGCTAGTAGCAGTCATATCTGTAAGAACAATAAATCAATGAACTAATATAAGATAAGAAAAGAATAAAGCAATTATTTTAATGCACAACATTGAAAGTCCAATTTATTCAAAGCTTTTAAATGCATTATCCAGACTCGAAAAGACGTACAGAAATATTTGGTTTAGTAATTTAGTTATTTCTGTATGCTTTTTAGTAAGGAAATATTACATTAAAATGTGAAAGGATTTTTTTTAATAATTTATGAATTAAATGTACCAAATCAGCCTCTCAATATTTGTGGGCAAGATACAATCCTATTTGAATCTATTTATAATATGGTATGCATGTGTAAAATAGTTGAGTATCTAGCATTAAATGTGTAAAGGTTAAGCGCTTATCGTGATGTTTGGTGTTTAGGTTTGAAGGCCGAGATATTCTAGTGCGCAGTTATTTATAGCCTACTAACTTCCGCTTTTAGCATTAATATTGATAAGCTTCAAAAGTCTAACATTAAAAGATGACCACCAGGATGACCAGACCAGGTTTTCCGCGATTTTACTTAAATAATCTATCTCGAATGGAATGTTTTCAAATTGTTATAAAAGTGCTTCATGCAATAGTGTTAACGACCTTGGTGTGTATGCCGCGACCTACACGCGATAGGTTTCTCTCGTCTACGATGACAGCCTGACACTGAATAACAATGAGCCAGCGGTAACTATTCAGTAGCGGAAATCGTTCATAATGTAAACGCTAATAAGCAATTAATTCTTATCTTAATAGCGAATAGACTTTTAAAGTACTCCGCAACTGGAAACTTGTAAAAAATATTTAATGATTTTGTTAGATCTATGACGAACAACCATTTAAAATGATTTTAGTTTTCAGTGTGATATTTAGTACCAAATTAGAAGTTTATCTTATACTGATATTGTTTAGAGTAGTGTTTCCCATACTGTTTAGTGCCTACCTTAATATTTCTATCGTACCGATGTGTTTTTGAATTTCAAATGTACTTTTTATCCGACTGTGTTATGGTAAACGAAAATATCGCGATGCATCTTGCACATATCTCAAACAAACTCAAAGATACTGAAGGCAACCCGCAGTGAGCCAGTGTGGTTGACTATAGCTGACCGATTGTTACTTAGGGTAGGCTCCGAGCCCCTCAGTGGGGACGTATTGTGAGTTAATGATGATTTTGACTGTTTAACATTAACGGTTTTACTATGTAGAATGTGCGTCTATTATTTTTATTTCACAGCCCTAAACTAACTAACTTAATACATGTAAATATTGTGACATCCCTTACACACCAGAGTATAGGACATTTTTATATGTGTCAGATTTCTTTTGTTTAATGTTATCATGTCACTTTGCACAATGATGTAAGGAGGTTAAGGACTTACGTTTTTAGTGTATTATGTCCCTCACGTAGAAAGCTGCGACAGTGGTATTGTATGCTTGTCACTTCTGTATTTCTGACATGACAATAGTCAAGTAAATACAAAGGTGGATTCAAACACAGTGACAATGTAAAAGCATCAGACATAACTCGGTCAACTGTCCTTTGAACGGAACAGCGTGTGTTCTACGAGTATTCTCAAAATGATTTTCTGTTGTTTTCAAATTCTAGAAAATGTTTTTCCTCCAATATTTCCCTGAAAAGTTTTTTTGCCTTATAACTTTTTATTGTTCTATGTTGTAGACTATAGAATCTTGCTAAACAATTTAATAACACGATGTATGTTTAAATTAGACTAAAGTCTACAAATTTATATCTTATGGAATAAAAGTTTATTGGCATGTGTTCGATTGATTTGGCATTTTCTAGAGGCGTTGCCCGTCGCTTACAATTTGCAACCCCACTGTGACACCTGCTGCCCGCAGCTTGAAGGTCGAAACGGCTATATTCTTGTCTGCAAAGTCTTTGGTATCCACCATTTATCGGTTTAGAAGGACTGTCCACATTTTCCCAATCCTTACAAAGGTAAACACTGAAATTGGCTTTAATCAAAATGGCATTAAGCGATCCGCTGCTCATTACCTCCGTCTATAAAAAAAACAATACGTCTCGAAATTGAGTGCTTGTTTAAAATTATATTTTTATTTACTACACAGTATTTGACACTACAAAGAATTTAGCCTTAGTAATGACTGTTATTTTGGTTTATATAGTCAAAATTATATGTGTTAAATAAAATAGACGTACAATAATAAAATCCCAGCTTTAAATCCGTGTCCCAGTTTTAACGTAGAATGGATGGTTATCCTACTAGTAACGATCCGTGACGTCTATGTTGTCAGGACTACCGAGCGACGCGACTCGATATCCCAGTTGACCTATTAGTTGTCGGATTTATCCGCAAAGTCCACTCGTTAACTAAGGTATGGTAACTGCAGTCGGCTGAGTAGTTGTCGGATCTATCTATACAGCACTAGTCGGAATACAAGCGACATTCCCGTTGGCCGATTAATTTATGGATCTTTCCGTAGACTGTCCAAGACAGAGGGCGCGGCAGATGACCCGTTGACATGTTTTGCTTTTCTCTATATATTTTGATGTTGCGTTTATGTTATTGATTTTAATTTTTAATGAAATAATGTGTAAAATAAAATGTCATTTAACGAAAAACATTGATTTTTAAATAACAGATGCTATACATGCAACAAAAAAGTAAACAGGCCAAAAAAATACCAACAATCTGCTAAACCAGTTTTCGTATGAATGACACAGCAATGTCACAATTGGCGCTTAAAATACTAAGAAACATTTAAATATTTATACAATGAAATTATACGTTTGTGAATGACTAAACTGCAAGCAGCTGATTTAACTGAAAACGTTCAAAATGTGACTCATTTGCCCTATTTCGGGAAATTTTCCCCAGAGGTAGCGCGCATCTCACTAGCGCCGCCTCAGTTTAGCCGCGGACGTCGTGTCAACCGCACGTGTTTTGTACTCATGCGTGTATACCGAAATCTGTGAAGTGCATAAACGTGTTTTTATCGATATTTAATGTCTGCTCTGTAAAAAATACATTACTGCACATATAAATTTACCTGCCTATGTTTGGTAAAACAAAAGCGAGTGGGAATCGATCTTTGCGAATAAAAAAGGTTTGTTATGATTAATTGCAAACATGATTTGATTATAATTAGTTAATAGTGGCTGTTCAATATCTAGTTATATAAACAGAACATCGCGTTGTGGTTTTTTTCTATTGGCTAATATGTTCTTAAATTTTATGTTGTCAGTTTTACGATTGTCATAAAATTTTGTAGTCGAAATTCATTTTTGTTCTTATACTTCGATTTAAAGTAAATATGTGTTATTTTGTAATGGAAATGAAACGTTAGTCATCTTAAATAAACACAAAGTATCGTTAGCGATAGTATACAATATACATGTAATTAAAACATAAATGTGTACAAATAAAGTTATCTGTAAAACACGTACATTTCCTGCGTGCGCATCAAATGTACATATTATCATACTAATATTATAAATGCGAAAGTTTGGACGGATGGATGTTTGTAGCCTAAACGGCTGAACGTATTTCGATGAAATTTGGTATAGATATAGAGGATAGTCTAGAAGAACACATAGGCTACTTACATTTGTTTGTTTTTTATTCCACGCGGACGGAGGCGTGGGCGAAAGCTAGTTACATGTAAAATATAGCTATCTGAATTTAGCATTTTTACTATAACAATATGTTGTAACTAGAGAAGTCAGTTGCTGGTTGAGTTATTCGCTTTAATAAGGGTTTGAGTACGATTTCATGTTTCAAGGATTTTTTGATCCCATTGCTACTTGAAGGAATAATTAAGCTATTAGTAACTAAGTTAAAATCACAAATGCGCTTTTATATACGAGAATTTACATTAAATGAATCAAATTAATGTATTAGGTATTTTAACAAAAAAAAAACAATTTTCACGAAAAATTTCAAATTGCAATTTGAACATCGTTGTCTAATAAACAATAATGTATTGTCTTGATAAGCTATCCTAAGAATTATGTGCGGTTAGTATTGTAAAAACAATAGTTTATAAAATAACAATATAGACAAATAATTTCAACTATTCGTGGTTTGTGTTGTTTCATGTTTTATGAGTAAGTACGCATTGAAATAGTCTTTGTAAAAACTATTATATAAAACAAAAAATTATCTAAATTCCGAATAAAATAATTGATGAAATGACCTTGGATAATAAAGATTTTACGGAATTAATTAATAATTATTATAAGACTATTAATTCCTTCTCACTTTACATATGTATGTGTTAAATGAAACTCTTAAGATACTCAATTACGATTGGTAATAAGTATATTAAAAGAATAAAAACCCTCTAAGTCAACTCTTGCAAATATCTGTGAAATTTTAAACAAGAAACTGTGTAATCAATATAAATAACTAGCTGTTGCTCGCGACTTCGCCCGCGTGAAAATAAAAAATATAGCCTATGTTACTCACGGATAAATTACCTTTCTAACGGTGAAAGAATTTTTCAAATCGGCCCAGTAGTTTTTGAGTTATTTCAATACATACAAAAATACAAAAATACAAATCTTTCCTCTTTATAATATTAGTATAGATATAGATGAGAGTATTTATTTAACTGTAAAGATTTGTATGTAATATTCCAAATTAAATCCATTGCCGTGAGATTTGTGGCCTCATGTTTTAATTCGACAAGCTATTGTTACAGCAAAGTTACGCACAAAATGACTTGTAGTTACGGAAATTTTAAATTTACTGCTAATGGTAACAGACACTTTTCTAAATGATTCCGGTACTTCTGATTAAAAAAACACAATTACCACACTAACGTTGAAATGGTTTCTCTCCAGCGGTGATACGTAATGGAATCCTAAACGTTTTTATTTTGATAGATAACTTGCCTTTGCATGCACTTTAAAAAAAACTAAGTAGCCTATATGAAGACAAAGGCTCCGGGCTATGTTCCACATCTGAGCCAAATTTCATCAAGATCTAATAACCCGTTTTGAAGATACTTGGTAACAAACATTTATGCATCTAATCACATTCGCATTAATAATATTAGTATGAAGCGTGTTTATTTTTTAAACCACATCTGTTGGCAACTGAGTCATTTGTCTAGTTCCACATTTCTATTGTAACTAGATCAAGGGATTAATTAAAACCAGTTCGCCTTTAAGCTGGTTTGTGAAACTGACATACCTATTACATTTAAGTATATTCAACTAATGAAAGACTGTGAAGGCACGTTTCGAAGATAAGTACTCTTTAGTGCGACGTGCCAACTTAAGGTTAGGGGATTGTAGTTTAATAAAATACAAAAAATTATTACCATCAGCTCACTAAACGTCCCCATAGAGTGGCATTCTAATAGTTAACTAGGCCATAGTCAACACTGACTGCGGGTTGGTTGAAATAAAATGTTATTATGAATTGATACTTATAAGAAACAAAGATGACAGATAAAAAATATCGCATAGTATTGTTGGAAATAATGCGCTATATTGTAATGAGGTGAAGTCATGGGTACAAACATTCAACAAAAACACATTGATGTGTGATTGTAAAAGCAGTTCGCTTTGTTTACTTGACGGTGCAATGACCTGGCGGGAACGATCGTGTTAACCTGAACTTCTTGCAGAAATTCGCGAAAACATTTGAACGTAAATATACATCTATATTCGACTTTAGATATGTAAATTGTGTCGAAAATGTTAGATAATAGATTATACTATCAACTCTGATAGGTAATGTTAAGAAGAAAAAAGTACTGCGCTGTAGGATTGGCGCAACACTAGATTATCAACATAGACGTCCCGTCCCTATCTGACAGCTGTCAATGTCATTCAAACGTATTGGAATGGCGGGATGTCACACTCTGAGTGTTTTTAAGTTAATAACGCTAGTAATATTAATAGTTAAAAGTAAATATTATTAATTTGTAAGTACAGCAAGTTTTTTTACTTAGTTGATTTCGTAATTAAGTATTGTGCGATAAAGTAGTTGGGTAGGATTTCTTCTACGCATTACTCACGCGCAATGTCTTGGTCAAATGCATTAATAATTCCTTGCACGCAACATCGCCTGCATTCACATTTCCGTCTATACGATAACCATATTGCTTACTATTAGTAGTGTCGTAGATATGAGTATCTTACTATAAATACGATATTTTAGATAAATGTTTGTTACTTCGATCTAAAATTGCTTAGGATTTCGAAGCATTTTGGCAAAAATATGACACACATAACATGATAGAAAGGCTACTTAATTAAATTTAAATCTTTTACGGACGAAATCGCAGGAAAAAACTATATTTTTGTAAAATGTAGAGATGAGAGTGGTCTTCAGTTATTGTCATTGATAATCTTTAAATTATGCTGATAGAATCATACATACCCATGGTTTAACATATAAAAAATGTCCCTTTAATTAAACTTTTTAAATAATTGACTAGCGATCGTCTCTATCCCCATATTAATCTTTAAAAAAACCACGTAATTAAGTAAGAGATGGCGTCATTTCTAGAATGAGGTCAGTGGCAACCCTCAAGCGCATTACTCATGCATGTGCGAACCCTGTCGTAATAACATCGTGTGAAAATGATCCTTGTATCCGATGCAGTAAATACGAAAATCGCATATCACGCATTGCGCATGGTGCAATTAAATGACTGAAGCGTTCCGCGTAGTGGGCGTAACTCAATTGTAATTTTGTTTGCGATAACCATTTACGTTAGTGCGAAATGCAATAAAAACTCAAGAAAACATTAGATTTTGCTGTCAAAGACTACATTATATTACCATAAGAAAGTAGTATTTTCATATTTATTGTTAAAAACGTTTAAAATTGTGCATTTTAAATAAGAAACATATTACAATATATATGAAAAAAGGACCACTTTTACCGTAGTTCTCACTCCACTCGCACTTATGGTATTGATTTCGTAGCGAGAGTGTAGGGGCCGCGTCTACACCCGTAGCGGCTACGAAGCGCTACGAGCTTACGAACCGACCTCTATTAGTTTTCAATGACTATTTGTAAATATTGGATAAGATTATTTCCGGTATGTGTTTAGGAAAGAAAGTTCTTTTTTATAGAACCATAAGGAAATGTCTTAACTAAATGTATTTATTTACTATCTAATCTATTAAGTGTTATTTACCCTACAAAAATGTAAATGTAAGATGAAACCTCGTTTTTGTTTGTTTATAACACTATCTTACCTGCAATGCAGATGTAAAAGATTTAAGTTGATAACGTTATTCTATTGTAGGAAAATAAAATAAAGAGTCAGCACGCAGATTATTTTGTAACAGAACAGATTTTAAATATTATAGAAAGAAAGTGTTTTTCGTGATCAAAGTGGAATAAACGTTGTTATAACTAACTGTGTGATCCATGTGTGCATATATACGGACATTGATATAAACGAACAGTGCAAAAATGGCAATGGACACGATGGCAGTCGAACTGCCCGACTTGTCGACGCACGAGCCGCGCCCACTCGCCGAGGAGACGGCCGAGGAAAAGTAAGTAAACAAATTTAGAAACAAAATATAAAGAAGCGAGATATTGTATTACGCCAAATCCGTATTCTACTCATCTAGGCCCGTTAGTGTAGGGCGAAGGTGACCGCCCAGGGCGCTAGACAGAACGGGGCGTCACGAGTCTGCGAAGTGCACATTCTCACATAACCCTGTTTACTGTGATAGAAATGTGGCGCGGTGGAAATCTCGCCCAGGGTGCTAGTAACGCTATAATGTATACTGTGCCCACCCCGCTATGAGATGTTATTTATATTAAGGTAATACGAGCTCCTGCAATTTTACGCACACTCTAAAGTTATAAAACCACATTATTTTTGGCAGTAGTGAAACTTTTGTTCGTGAAACAAGCTAGCATAAACATCTTCCTTATCCTACCCTATAGGGTCGGCGCAAACATAATATGGAAGAATTAACTTATAACAAACTAGCTGTTACTCGCGACTTCGCCCGCGTGAAATTAAAAAATATAGCCTATGCTACTCACAGATAAATTACCTTTCCAACGGTGAAAGAATTTTTAAAATCGGCGCAGTAGTTTTTGATTTATCATACAAAAATACAAAGTTCAATACATACAAAAATACAAAGTTTTCCTCTTTATAATATTAGTATAGATTAGTATAGATATAGAAGTATAGAAGTATACATAACTTGTTAGCGGTTTTATATTAATATACAAAACAAGCGTGTTAATTGTGATGTTAACTTCAATTAACCAACAACACGCAATTAGGAAGCGACTGCGTTGAGTGAGCACTGGCAATTATAATATCTCTTTAAAATGTAACATTATCATGAAAATTTAATATCTACAATGATAACTATATAATGTTATGCGACGAGACGATGGGGACATAAACCAGACAGTGTAGAATGAACGTGGATGGCTACATAGGAAGAGGAAGACCGAAGAAAGTATGGATGGATTGTGTGAAAGAGGATATGCTTAAGAAGGGAGTGGATTCAGATATGACGGCTGATAGAAATGTATGGAAGAGCAGCACATACTGTGCCGACCCTCCGTAAGGGATAAGGGCAAGTTGATGATGATGGTGATGATAACTAGAAATTTATCGAAATTGAAAGAATAAAAAAAAATTCTTATGATTTTTGAAACTAAAAATGATTCTAAATTTAATACTTTTATTTATTACACCTGAATAAGTAAATGTTCCTTTGAAGGTTTTTAAACTTTTCTTACCGTTTCCATGACATTGCATTCGACATTGAATCGACCCAACGTATCGCGCATGCACCTCATTGGATTATATTAATTGGATCATATTTTCCATACAATATCTACGACTGCGCATAAATTATTAATTTAATTTTACATAATTGTATGTAAAAAAGTCACATTTCTTTTGTTTTGATGACCCTGTCTTTCTTAATTAATATTGACTTTTTTGTTCCACCTGTAATACGCACAAAAGAACACATGCTGCTATTTTTGCTATATTAAATTAATTTTTAATTTTCCCAGTCCATTTTCAAGCTGTTGCATGGGGTTTAAGTGCGACATCACGACTTTATTCAGGTCAAGGAGGGCAGGGGGTTGCTGTTCCTAGGCCATCATCTCTAATTTGTTTGCTGACACATTTACGTGATGCTTTATTTTTAATGTCAAAAGTGGATGCATTTCATTATACTACACTTTATAATTAACTAGCTTTCGCCCGCGACTCCGTCAGCGTGGAATTTAAAAAAAAAAACATAAGTGAAGATCCTATGTGTTCCAGACTATCCTCTATGGTACATCTACGCGAAATTTCATCGATATCCCTTAAGCCGTTTAAGCAACAACTCTAACAAACATCCATCCATCTAAACTTTCGCATTTATAATATTAATAAGATTTCTAGTTATTAAAACTTTCAATGTTGCTACCATTTTCATTAAAGTATGCGAGTTAGTGGTACTGAAAGTGTTATATTTTATTAAGTTTATTTCAAAGAGACCTTTATTTTATGTTTATTTTTTCTTTTTGTAGAATTAGAGTTTTACCTTCAAATTTATAGCGAATACCTTGTATATTTTAACCTTCACGAACTTGTATATGAATTGTTTATTTAAAAAGAAAGTTTACTGCTTCGTTATACAGTTAGTTTTTAGTTTTAGCTAACAATTTAGTTTTACTCATTTATACTAACATTACAAACGTGCACTAAACAATGGCCGGATGTTGTAAAAATAAACTGTGGAACTTAATCACATAATTAATCGAAAACATTGTGTTTTTCTCTTAGTCTCGGTAATTGTTCATTTTTAGTATCATAAACAAGTACTTGTGTCACAATTATTGACAACTGGCAAAAAGGGTCGCATTATTCATCGTGGAATTTCGCCGTAACATAGATACACAAATAATAGATGTGTGTAATTCAGTTATGAATCGGATCAAAAGTTTAGGTCATAGGCTTGAAGCTATGGCAACAACGAAATAGGAGATCACTGCTCAATGCGGTAATATAACTGAGCTACCAGTTGATTCGCTCGCAGTTCGAAACGCGAAACTCAATGTAGATACAAATTATGCTGAGCTGCGATACGATTCACTGAGCATCACATGATCACCTGATCTATAATTTTAGTTGAGTTAAACATCACTAGTAATGAAAGTTTACGGGCACAGACAGACGGCTATAAACTGCGTATTGATATTAAAACGTTTATTGTGTGGGCGATGTCTCGCTAAATGTAGAATAATATTCCCCACACTGTCTAGACTACACTTGAATTGTAGACGAGGATAAAAGGTTACTGTTAGAAAAGCTACATATGAAATTGTTCTGTTTTTAAGGTGTATAAATATGTATGAATTTACAAATTTTTAAAACAGATGTTCCTGTAGAATTCGTCAATAGTATGTTGTCGTGGTCGGAAGTCTACGAATATGTGCTGCCAATATTAGAATCCGAGGGCGTTTTCTAAAATTTTGTAAATCTATATATGTATCTCAGGTACTCGATCGAGCGCAATTTATCTTTCATAGACTTAAGACTATTGCCGATTTTTTCCATGTCACTATAACCTATTATAGTTAAATAACCAGCGGGTGCTCTGACGTCACATGGATTAAAAGTGCGACATTATCCACTTTGCTATTAAGTGCTCCTGCTGACTACAATGTGGACATAGAATGACGTCACGAAATAAGTAAGAATAATACTGTCTATGATTCTAGTAAAAGCTGGTAAATAACTTATGTATTTCATCGTATTTACTTTGTAATTATTTTCTACATTAAATAACGAAGTCGATGTCGATTCGTCGATTGAGATATTCAACAAACGTTTAACCAATTTGGAACAGAAACAGACAAGTTGTCGGCTATTCTAAAATACAAGTAATGTACTTAACCTTCGCATTTATTCCTTTTCTATTATAAATGAATAATTTCAAGACATTTCGGATTGTTTCGAGACACGAATGCTAAATGCATTCGTTGACGTAAACGTACAAGTCTACAGCTAACATAGAAACATATTGTTGTCTCATTTCTTTTACTATGAGAACAAAAGAGATGAAAATATGACTTAGAATGTTGCAGCAGTGGCATCTGGAAACAGCAATTGTCTCTGTTTAGTTAAAGAGAACGAAAAGGGATGACAAACATCTATTAAAATAATACGACAGTGGAATTATGGAACAAGACTTAGTTTCACTAGCTTTATCTCTTTGTTTATTAATATTATCAGAAACTATTTCCTGTTTAAATATTTTGTAAAACTTTAATATTACGTATGAATGACGCAATATAGAGAAAACAGATTAAAACATGTTTAGAATGATGGAAAACAAGAGTAATAGTGCGGTATGAAAAAAATGGAAGAAAATCTATTCATCATCATCAACTTGCCCTTATCCCTTACGGAGGGTCGGCACAGTATGTGCTACTCTTCCATACATTTCTATCAGCCGTCATATCTGAATCCACTCCCTTCTTAAGCATATCCTCTTCCACACAATCCATCTATACTTCCTTCGGTCTTCCTCTTCCTTTGTAGCCATCCACATTCATTCTTAACACTTTCTGGTTTATGTCCCCATCGTCTCGTCTGGAAGAAAATCTATTAATCATTTTAAATAAGTAATGTGTTAATACTATATTTTGAATTCCAGTATTTCGTGAAAGAAATCAATTTAGCACGAAAAAGCGGTGTGATTGTATAAAAGACATTCAAGGCCTGAAACCCCGGCAGTCATTACAAGGCAACTGAAAGCATTCAGTAAATCGGTTCAATGTAATTCAATACTTTTAGAATAAACGAAATTGAATTATTGGGTAAAAGTTTGCGGAATAACAAATATACTTAACAAACGACTAAGTTTTTGTATATTGCTCTCTGAATATTTATGCTAGCTGTTTCCGTGCGGCTTCATCCGCATCAAATTATAAAAACTTTATTTTATTGTTTACATTTGTCAAATTCTCAATTGCAAATGTCAAAATTTACGTTACCATAATAACCTTGCTTTCTTAATGTTGGCATATAGTTTATGGTCCCTTTCCTACATTAAGGTTTTTCTCCAATTTATTTACCCCCTAGGTTTAATAGCGTGAAAATGTACAGCCTAACGTGTCGTAAGTGTAGGGTTTTTATTAAACAGAGAATTATTCAAAAATATGCTGTAATTGCTGAGATCTTACGCCACAAAGAAGTGTGTGTTTTCGCTCTATTATATTAGTATAGAAGTATAGATGTACTATAACTTTAAACCAAAGCATGACCGAACTAATGACGTAGAGCACGCGATCGACGAACTCACATACCAATAAATATAAACCCCAACCCACTCACATCGACACTTATTCACAATTACAAATGAATTCTTTATTAGTTACACGCAATGTGACGTGAGCATTGACGTAATACGGATAGAAACCAGCTGTACCACGGACTGGTTACTTCGTAAGCAAGGACTACATTAACCAGAACATCTTTGTTAAATTACTGATACAGTTTTGTACATTTACGTCACAATTTAAAATACATTTATAGAACGGATGTCTTCTTACTAATCTTACTAATATTATAAACTAGCTGTTCCCTTGCGGCTTCATCCGCGTGAAATTATAAAAACTTTATTTTATTGTTTACATTTGTCAAATTCACAATTGCAAATGTCAAAATGACATGACATGATGACAAATTATGGCAATCTTGCTTCCCTGATGTTGGCAGCAACTTATGGTCTCTTTCCCACATTAGGGTTTTTATCCAAAATATTTACCCCCTAAGTTTGACGTGAAAATATATAGCCTAAAGCGTGACGTAAGTGTAGGACTTTTTATTAAAAATAAGAATTATACAAAACTATGCTGTGATTGCTGACATCTTAGGCAACAAAGAAGTGTGTGTTTACGCTTTATTATATTAGTATAGATACTATAGTATAGATGAGAATCTTTAGATATATGGATATTTGTTAGAGTTTGTGGCCTAAACTGAACGGATCTTGATGAAATTAGGCATAGATGTAGAGGATAGTCTGGAAAAAACAGGCTATTTGTTTTTTTAATTCCACTCGGATGGAGTCTCAGGTTATAAATATTTCAGTACTGACTTTAATCAGTATTTACGTAAATTTCAGTTCAAACACATGTCACATGCGGCTACGTCATACTAGACTTGATACCCTTAACTAATCATGGATTACGTTATTCATTCTCTAGATCCATCAAACTGAACAGTAGTCACATTACCATACTAATTGATTTTCCAACGCAAAGTAAATTAAGGAGAGGTTTTCAAGCGACATGACATGCAGATAAAACCAAAAATAGCCATGAAAGCAAATGTAAATAGTTCGTAACGTAAGTGCGCAAAAAGTTCGCCTAACTACTTACATACGAACAATAACAAGCTCCAAATATAAAGTTTTACAACTCAACTACGCCTCACACATCAAAGAGAACGGAGATGAATGGAAAAGTTTGTGACAAATTAATTCACAGAACACTAACAAAAACATTGAAGGCATTGAAGGTTGTTATCGGGTACTTCAAATTAACAATACTTTTTATACTTGCAAAAAATTATCGTTTAATTGCGTAAAGCGAAAACGTACCCTTAAGGAAGTTAAACTCATGAACGCGAAAAACAAGTTAGACACATTAAAAAAAAACAAATGTTCGGTTATTAATTTCAAATTTCGACCAAAGAACAACTACCAGTAATAATACATTTATAATCAAAATAACGTACAATCAACAGTCGGCTATAAATTAATACTGAATACTATTTTCGTCTCTAATGACCATTCCTTGATAACTGAAGTTTTATTTCAGTGTATGGATGTTCTTTTACCCTTTTCTGGCTCATTAAAGTGCTCTTAGCCATTATTCGACGGAGTTTGTACCAAAAAAATGTTACCAACACACTAAAATTTCACGTACTTTTCTCTAAATTAGTGCAGTAGTTTTTTTTTAAGTTGTTCGTCACACTGGACACTATCGAACAAAGTGGTTGTAATGAATTATTTATCTTTAGAAATTATTAAATCATTAATTCGAGCACATTTGATTCATTGTAATTTAATGTTAAGGAAGGAAACGTCAAAATCCCGTTAATATTAGTTTTACATGGTTAGTTTTCATTACCGGACCTTGGCCGATATAGCTCAGCTTGCTATCCGGTCCTCAATGAAACACACGTGACGCCGACTTATTTCTGTCCGGCGCCAAACATTCCGCGATATTCCATCACACGCTTGTAAACATGCAATGGATACTTTTCAGTCATCTACATCCTACGTTATATAGTTGATTATAAAATTGTAAAAATCGACGAAAGTCTATATTTGGAGCATTTCAGCGTGTATTTTTTGGATACGAAATATGCCACAATTAATGTAAAATGACGATTTGTTATTTTATGTTCTTTATTTCACCAAGCTATTTGAATAATGCGATTGTCCATTGTAAATGACAGCCCAAAATATATGAAACAAATGATATCTGTGCTGTTATTGTTGTTTACTTTATTATCAACTGCGATATGTATTTATATTTCCTCGTGCGAAGGCGGCTTATTGCCAAAACGCGAAACTAATAATAGCCCCCGTAACATTCAGCCAATGCCAAACATAGCAACGATGTAAATACAACTCTCTGCTTCATTAATAGAATCTATTTTAATATAGCAAGTATCCGGAATGTTTACCGATTATAAACGACGTACGGCAATTGTAAGGCGTGCGACTGAAGATTGGGCAAACACGGCGTTTGTTTTGTATTATAATGATTTGTTAAACGCAAACAAAACGGGCTTAGAGTTCGTGTTAAACAAAGAATTAGTTGGGGACACATTACGGAGAGTTTCAATGTCTAAACACTTCCCGTGTTTCATGAAGAGGGGATTACGAAGGAAGGTGTTTTAATTTGTTGACAACACAATATTTCTGTTCTTCAATTCTGTTTCTGTACTGTACAAATAATTTAATTCTCTTCGTATATCGTACATCAAGATATAACCATAAGACCTGAACGCAGTGTGGAAGTTAAACGCTACTCCAACGTAGGAAGTAAATGTCTTCGAGTGTACATTATCTTATTATTTATGTATCTTGTTTCAGATACGAGCGGCTGTTGCGGCGCGCGCGCAGCGAGGACCTGAGCGAGATATCGGGTATTGGCTGCTTGTACCAAAGCGGCGTGGACCGACTCGGCCGGCCGGTGGTCGTCTTCATCGGCAAATGGTTCCCCATTGGAGATATCGATCTTGATAAGGTATGGCTTTAACATGAAGACGAAAATGCCCATTCCCTTTTAATGTATTTGAATTTTGTAGTCTACTCGTATATGAGTAGCTCGCTGACCTGATATTTGTGATGTCTCAGGCGATGCTGTACCTGATCAAACTGCTGGAGCCGATCGTCCGCGGCGACTACGTGATCGCGTACTTCCACACGCTCGCCTCCTCCGCCAACCACCCGCCCTTCTCCTGGCTCAAGGAGGTCTACACCGTGCTGCCTTACAAGTACGTGTACACTAGGCTATTGCCAACTGACCGAGCGATCAGTAAGAGAAATTCAATGATTGCTTTATCTTTTCAGATACAAAAAGAACTTGAAAGCGTTCTACATTGTACATCCCACGTTTTGGACTAAGGTGAGTTACTATCTTATTAGAGTTGAGTGCAAAAGCTTAGATTGTGTTGCGTTGAATGACTGAATATTAAAAGATGTCGCGTTGAGTGGTGTGCGTGACGTTGCAGATGATGACGTGGTGGTTTACGACGTTCATGGCGCCGGCGATCAAGGCGAAGGTGCACAGCCTGCCCGGCGTGGAGTACCTCTACTCGGTGATGGCGCGCGACCAGCTCGAGGTGCCCGCATTCGTCACTGAATACGATATGACTGTGAGTGCAAACACTAACGGAATAATACACACTACATATTCTAATAATCATTTAACAAAAGATTTACTGAATATAACGTCAAATTAATAATTTGTTTGTTCCCAGATAAATGGCCTCCACTACTTCCAGCCTGATACCAGCAGCACGTAGACGCTGACTGCTGCCGTCGCCTGCTTCCTCTAATAATAATATGGACAAAAAAAGATACAAACATTTCTATAACAAAAAATATTAATGATTAAGTTACTTGAAAGAACATTAAATTCTGTAATTTTTTACACAACACTGTGATACAATATTACTGGATGAATAAAATTGACACTAAATTGCTAAACTGGATACAGATTATATAATGTTTGGAAAATTGAAAAAAAAACTTAATAGATTAATAAAAAAATATAGCATATTTCTATTGATTTGTGTGAGGAAAGCATATAGGCATTATTCTATAATATGTATGTCTATAATGATAATGTATGACTTATTGAAACTGTGTACAATCATGTGAACTGTTACATAATGACGTAATTTTGGTTATAATGTTAAAATAGTGTGAAATCTTTGTTGAAATTTCTGCTTTGCTGTTTTACTATAAAAAAAAATTCCTTACAGTTTTTAGCCGCCTACGTTAACCCAATCTCTTGTCCTGCTTTTATTTCATTTAAGTAATAGCAAAGCAGAAATATCACTAGGAAATATTGTGAATGTAGACGCGTGCGATTTAGATATAGAGGTGCATTTTATATTGTTATTTAGCGAGTAAAGTTTATCCGTAATTATAATCTGTGTTGTTACTAGCGACCTCTGTGCTCTTTATTCATTCCTGTATACATTATCTGTGCCAGTATTCTTAATCTTTGTATTATCGTATTTAATCTATGGCAGTATTTTTTAATCTTTGACAATGTTTACTGTATCTGTATTTTTGGCGCTTTATCGGATTAGAATCAAGGGGAATTTAAAAAATCTTTGAAATTCTTCTAGTATTTGATAATAACTGTTGCAATCAGCTCTTATTTCCACATCCGATATGATTCTGCGACAGGGTATAGGTATAAAGTTTCAGATGGTATAGAATTTGACAAATATATTTTATTAAACTTGCAATTCGTGACAAAGTGCATTTAATGCCATTTTATAATCTATCACTACTAATAAAATATAAATGGAACAAAAGCAATAGCTGAAAAAATACAAAATTATAAACATAAATATAGTCATAGAAGTATTTAAGAGGTATTTTATTAACAAAGATTATTAAATACATTTAAAAAGTACACATTAGCACGTCCCACATTTTTTAATTCTACAACAGTTTTCGTTATCTTTACGGTGCTAATATTTCGTTAAAGAAGTCAGATTTATGTTTGATGAGGTCACTGTAAATATAAAAAAAAAACATTTTGGTAGTCATCGCAACTATATTGTAGGCCTACGCGACGGTTATTTTACGTTTTAATTGGACAAAAAACCTAAGAACATCAGATGAAAAGGCGAGAAATATTAACAAAATGTTGCCATGTGCAACTATGTTCTTAAATAAAAATATTAGTATAAAATTAATATAAAACACCAATTTTGATGAAACAATTTCTTGTAACCAAACAAAATATTTTTTACATAAAAAATTGAATTCTTTAGGATTTTAAAATAGTAATTATCGCAGCTTTTTGCGAATGAGTGTCAATGTTCTGCCACCACTGCCATCGCTGCCACGCCGTAGCTAGCGTACTAGGTAAAACTTCCAAATTGGTAGATATTTGTGATATAACACGTTCAAACTACTGTTGTAAAAAAATACTGTTGGCCAATTAAAAACAAAAGGTTTCGTAAATAAGTGAACTTCTATTTTTTCTGGAATTTCCGCAGGCATGAAAAAATACCATAAAAAAGCCAAGCCAATCTTATAATTTTCATAGTTCATTTATTGCCAATATTCTTTGTTTTTAATTGGCTAATAGTGTGCACTTGTGGAATTGTTTCCTGAATATTGTACATTTATATTTTTTTATCCACTCATCGATGTGCCACTAAGTATTTACACCAATAAATTAATATGTGTGATGCAGTAATTGCGTTATTTAACTATAGAAGTTGATTAGTATTTTAATGCAATGTTATTATAACATATAAGAGTTAAAACATTTATTATAGTTATAAGCTGTAAGATTAATCATGTAATTTGTTGAGGCATTTGCAATGTTATCAGATTTCTATCAGTGTTGCCACAATTTGTTGTTTTGTGTCTTGAGTCATAAGTATTGTGCTTTTAATCGTTATTAAACATAAAAAAGCAATAAATAAAACTAAGGAAATCATACATTTACAAAAATGTGTTGCCATCATTCACTATAAATAGAGATAGCAATATGTTTTTGTACATGTTTTTTTATTAGTGAAACTATTAGATCTGCTCTTCAACAGTATGTTATTAAAGTTCTTGAAATAAAAGGAAATTGCATATTTACGCTGTTTAATATGACAAAATGTTATCAGATGTTACGGTTATGTTGGATTGCTTTGCCTTACAAGATCATTGTTAAAGTTTGCTGCGAAGGCGTTTGTTTGTTGATGCATCTAGAACAATGTGATGACCAGAGTTTGTTAACTTTCATATTTTATTAATATAGCATTGAATATAGGTTATGTAAATATTTAACAGAACACAAAATAAAATTATTAATTTACTAATTATCTGTTTTATTTAGCCCAGAATTATTTAGAGCATTTTTACACAATACCTAAAATATTACACTGGTATTAGATGATTCTAGGAATGCAGGAATCGGACAAAATTTCATATTTTGCTCTGAAACTGGAAAAATGCAGATAATAAAACCACAAAATAAATTATGTAATAATTTAATACTTGATAATAATAAAAAATGCGACATACATTTACTTAGATAAACTGAACATGTTAAACACAGCAACAACAATGTTTAGCACAGGATACTTGACCGCTGCAGACATCAATGATATTTTTAAAACAGTCAAAACATTTGAGAGGAGATGACCACCAATAGCTCCTAAGTAACAGGGTATCGGCCACTTCTGCCAGGGAGTGTTCCAGTCCAGTGGTATCACGACAGCGCCCAACCACGCCCCACACACTGTCAGCAAAGCATTGTTAACTAACATCTCTACTATCGTATCTCTAGAAAAATGTTTTACTCCGAATAACAGTTGCATAGCTGCCTCCACCCCAACGTGAGCTACTAAAGGGAATACAGTCAGCAGTGTCAAAAGCGCTGATAACATCAATGTTTCTTCGTGACTATCCAGTACCGGCGCCCCGAACAATATAATACCAACGAAGAAACAAAAAATAACTCCCAAAAGAAATATACCGGAGTTTATCACATCTCTAACTTGCATCTTACTTTTAACCTTTTTAGATACAACATTGCTGTTCAAATAGAACGATTTCAGCAGCTCCGCGACGTATATTAGTAGCAAAACATAAAACGTCGAACCGTTTCCCAGCGAGTACAAGAGTCCTTTGTATGATATCACAGTAATAATGCTTGGTAAATAAATACATGTAATTAAACTCGAAACTGCAATTTTTCTCAGTTCTAATTGATTATTTAACGAAAACATTTTGCTTTACTATTTCCAATAAGATTTATTGACACTTATTTTGACTTTGACAGTACTAATAATTGTTATCCATCAATCTTATTTCTGATCAGAACATTGTTAAGCCGAATACATACAGGTGAGTTTTAAGAAAGAAGAGTTACATTTCATCATTAACACTTAAATAATTCCTCATCCCTTCTTCACGAAAACTGTGTTAATTATAAAATTGAGAAAAATAAAAGTAAAAACGTCCGGAGTTTTCTCAAAAGTTTTCCTTAAAAATCATTTTTAAACGCATATGACAACTGTCACTGATGACCGCTCATATTGCCATTCCAAATATCTATAATTTACAATTAATAGAAAAATATTAACAATGGCTCTTTGATGTTTTTTTTCGTTTTTATAACAATTTCCCGAGTTAATTTATTATTTGTAAGCTTTGTGTTAATTTATTATTTGTTAATTTATTATCTGGTAGCATAACTTAATTTCAATATGAATTTGCCATTTGATTGAACTCACTATATCTCGATGACATTTTATTTTGTCAAAACCCTCCTTACATTATGGCAACAATCTAGTTGGATTCAAATCAAAATAAATTATACGTGTAATGAATGAAGTGTAGTACAAAACAATTCTTTATCTTATTGGAGTCGTGACGACACGGTCTTTATAAATGAAAGGCGCGGTGTAAAAATCCTCCAGTTGATCTTAACGCTTGCGTGACGTTCGGCTACAGTGCGAGCCAACGTTCCACAAAATCATCGTCTTACAAATTATTTTCGTGTCGCAAGTGTGTGCCATTGATTACATAAAATGCCTTGTCCATTTTTGGGATCGTTCAACCAAGCCTTCGTGAGGAACTACGGTTCCGCGCTGATGAAGCAGTATGGAAACTACTGTCCGATGATTTCTCGCAGTTTCCGCACTCTAGGTCAAGACGAGACGAAATGTCCTTTCATTCAACAGAACTCGATTATTTCCGAGGCGCCGAAGGAGATGTCGGAGGACATCGTCGAGCCTGTCAAGCCGTACAAGTATGAAAAATTTTTCAATG
This sequence comes from Papilio memnon, assembly GCA_003118335.3. Taxonomy (NCBI): domain Eukaryota; kingdom Metazoa; phylum Arthropoda; class Insecta; order Lepidoptera; family Papilionidae; genus Papilio; species Papilio memnon. The sequence continues at coordinate 349,987 of LD700008.1, read as the reverse complement.
ATCAAATAAGTGCTAAGAAGAAGGATTACTCCTACCGCATATTTAGAAAGGTATCGCGGTTGGCCGCTGACGGGGTGTACCCGCAAGCTCTCGAGGGTCAAGAGAACCGCCGCGTGACCGTGTGGTGCGCCAATGACTACCTCGGGTCGTCGCGTCATCCCGTCGTACAAGATGCTGCTATTGCTGCCATTAAGTCCTATGGCACTGGTGCTGGAGGTACTCGTAACATCGCTGGCAACTCGCAAATGACTGAAAAACTTGAAGGTGAAATTGCTAAACTACATAACAAACCAGCCGCTCTAATATTCAGTTCATGTTTTGTGGCCAATGATGCAACTCTGTCTACCCTGGCCAAGATACTACCCAATTGCATTGTATACTCCGATGCGGGGAACCATGCTTCAATGATTCAGGGAATACGGAACAGTCGAGCACCCAAACATATCTTTAGGCACAATGATCCAAATCACCTTCGAGAATTATTATCAAAATCACCTGAGGGTGTGCCAAAGCTGGTGGTTTTTGAAACTGTACACTCAATGAGTGGAGCTATTTGTCCTTTGGAGGAAATGTGCAATATAGCACATGAGTATGGGGCGTTGACATTTGTAGATGAAGTTCATGCAGTAGGGCTGTATGGAAAGAGTGGTGCTGGGATCGGAGAAGAGAGAGGGGTGCAACATCTAATAGATATTGTATCTGGTACATTGGGGAAAGCTTATGGTAATGTTGGAGGATATATTGCGGGGTCAACATTACTCATAGATACAGTAAGATCACTGGCACCAGGATTTATCTTCACAACGGCTCTACCACCTCCCGTGCTGGCGGGATCTATGGCTGCCATTAGACTGCTCGCCAGCGAAGAAGGAAGGAACTTGAGATCAAAACATCAGGCCATTGTTCGTTACTTTAAGTTATCACTGCTCGTCGCCGGTCTGCCTCAGTTGCCATCAGTGAGCCACATAGTGCCCGTTCCCATTAAGGGGGCCGACAAAGTGGCGCTGGTTGCAGAATCTCTTATGAAGAGGGGGCATTATGTGCAAGCTATAAACTATCCCACCGTCGCCCGAGGCGAGGAACGTTTGCGTTTCGCTCCGGGCCCCTACCACACACCAGAAATGGTGGACAGCCTCGTTACTGCCTTGATAGAATCATTCCACGAAAACAACATAAACTTCGACCAGTTCATGGTGAACGGTGCCTGCCGCGAGTGCAGCATGGAGTACAAAGCGGACATCATGCAAGATGAACTACTCAAATACCCGATGCAGGTTGCGTAAAGTTAGCTTTTGCTAATCGCGAGACAAAAATGACAAATATGTTGTATGTTGTATAGTTTATTTCTATTGTTCTATTAACGGTTTGTGGTTTTCTGGTAGAGGAAATAAAAAAAGTTAAATGTTGTACTTAATGTTTTATTTAGTCCCAATATTTGATGAGCCCATCCCATCCGGCAGTGAGTAGCTTGCTGGGCTCGTGCGGGTGCCACAGCGCGGCGATGCACACGCCGTCGTGCGCCTTCCACTTCTTGTACAGCTTGGTCGTCTTCCAGTCCCACACGTAGCACTTGCCGTCCGCGTCGCCGGAGACCAGGTAGCTGCCAACAACATTACAATTACCCAATATGTTCAGTTCTGACAGTTGAAACTAAATGTATGTAGCGGGATTTAAAAATAAAACTTCGACAGAAAACGAGGATTCCCCTTGAAGTTAATCATCCTTCTTTGAATTTACCTACCAGATATTCGTCAAAACCAGTTACAAAACAGAATAAACAAGTTTTTAAAAAGTTTAAAATTGTATTAATAATTACCACATTATTAAAGGTAAGTTCAATAGTTCGACAAGTGGACTACGATCTAAAAATTGGGTTCAACTGACTTATGAAAAGTTTGGATAACAAATTAATTGCTGTTAAATTCATATATAAACAATGGTTTGACTGTCTATATTAACTTCGAAAATTAAAGGTACTTTCTTTACAATTGGAAAGAGTTATGTATAAAACCACAATACAAGAACAGGTTCTTATAAAACTAGAGTAATACTCGGAAACTTGTTACGGACGTTTTTAAACGTCACGCGTAATTACGTTCATCGAAATGCGCTGTAATTTGTTTGAATAATAATTAATATTTAATGTAAACGACAAAAAGTTCTTATATAACCAAAGTGGTTATATATTTTATGTATTTTCATTTATTGAAACACATTCTTAAATGCCAGTGTTGTCTATATGATGAAGTTACTGTAACTTACAAATCTTTTAGAATAATGTTACGTCTATTTTCAACAACAGAATGAACAGGACATTGTAGGGCCTGTAGGAAATCCTGTCAAGGGACCCTTTGGTTTGCTTTAGGTTCTCAAGTTTAGGGTATTAAATAAAACAATTTTTTTATTACTCTGACAGGCGTGGAGGGTGGGGCCCCCAAATTCGGGGGCCCGTAGCATTTGCTATACTTGCTATATGGGTAATCCGGCACTGCATTGTAACGTTTTTGGTCAACAATTTGTTGCAAAAATAAGTATTTTTGCAAATTCATGATGCAGATGATGTTATTTACAATCTATTACAAAAGTACTAAAGTATTCAAGTAACATCGACTAACGAGCCTTCAAAACCGGTCTTGTAACTAATTACCAGTTCTATGTGCTATTAAAATATAACCGCAGGTTTGCACTGTCAAAACAAATGCATGAAAACATTAACTCTTACATTTAAAAAAAAGACGAAAGCAAAGCAAATATAGATGACGGTTAATAGGTAACCTTTTTTTTATTTCTGTGTTCTATTGCAGTAATTTTATAGAAAAAAAAATACAATTACAAGTACGAACATATATTCGCCAGGATTTTGTTCTACAATACGCGTTTTTTCGAGGTGGCACCTCGAAATTGTTCAATTACTTGGTAATACTTTCACGAGCCACTAGCGCCCTTCAAATACTCTGCAATGTCGAAATATTTTTGACCCTCTTGGATAAACCTTGAATATTGATAAGCTATAAATAGATAATTGTGTATTTTTGGTTCATATAAATTAGTATATATATAGTTTTATAGATTTTATTAAAAAAAAATCTTATTAAATTCATAATGGGCGTCGGTGACTCAGGGGTTTAAGCACTTGATTTGTAAGCTACAGGTCTTGGGTTCGAATCCCACCATGTTCCAATGTGATTTTCGAATTTCACATGTACATAATTTACCCGACGTTCTTACGGTGAAGGAAAACATCGTGATGCAACCTGCACATATCGGCGACGAAATTCAAAGATATGTGTGAAGTCAACCAACCCGCACTTGGCCAGCGTGGTTGACTATGGCCTAGTCACCCCTTCAGGGTAGGCTCCGTGCCCCTCGGTGGGGACGTAAAGTGAGCTGGTGATGAAATTCATAATGAGCTTAGCAACTCGACATTTTAAAGTGAAACATTTTTTTATGAATCAAAGACTTTTTGTGCCACAATATCTCTTTATCCAAATACATATAGCTTTAGATCGTACAATAAACTGTTATATCTTATCGGCAATTCGCAATTCGGCAGCGACATCGTAAACGAGATATTGAACACATAGTACCGTAGTAACCAAGTAATCTACACTAATATAATAAAGCGTAAACACACACTACTTTGTGGCGTAAGATGTCAGCAATCACAGAATATTTTTGAATAATTGTTTCGTTAATAAAAAGCCCTTTACAACCTTAGTCAACCACGCTGACCCAGTCCGCAAGTGGGGATATTTTCTTTTATCGTAAGAACGTATAAAGATTGTTCTGTATAAAGTAGAAAGTTAAGAGAAATAAAGTTATAATAAGGAAGATATTTTCAAGTTACGACATAATCCAAGCCTTTTGGTATTTTTACCTTGCAACATTTAAATCGGACAGCGTTAACGATGTTGAACCTTGAACTGTACTCGATTATTCTATCAAGGATGACGGTTATTTTTTTTCACACTAAGTTTACGAAATATTCAAAACAATTTATAAAAGAACCCTTTTATAACACGATTTATGGCTTTGCCCTGTTGAAAAACGTAATACGAGATGATTCCTATAAGGCTAATTCTTATAACGCTTACCATCAAACGTTATAGGGGTACTGTATTGTACTCGTAGTAAGTACTTGTTTTATTTTATTCCGCGCTGACACAACGTCGCGGGCCAACGCTAGTGTTAAATAATAACGAAACAATACAATTGCCATCATTTCAATTGTTATTATGTTATGAACAATATTCAGACTAACCAAATAAAAAACAGTGCAGACTTGATTTGTACTATGTGCGAGTAAACAGTTTGAGACCCAATAACCTAGCGATACGGTTTAAATTCGTTTGCAACAAGAAAGGTAACGTTGCAAGGTGAATGCACTAAATACCGGTCACTTAGGATTTACCAACATTCATACGAGAACTTTTATGGTGTGTGTTACTAAAAATACTCATTAAGTATTAAAGATTTTGTATGTTGAGAAATCAAGTTGAAATAATAGAAAACAGGGAATAGCAGAGGTTGTAATGGGTCGTTAGGTCAGAGCAGAGCTGCACAAAAGCAGAGCAGAACCCCTGTTCTGTTCTGCGTTTAATTTACACGAAAAATGAGCCCTTTGTCTTCAACTACCTGCATGATTTCTTAAAACTATAATATATAAATTATTTTCAAGCGATTTTTCGTTTCGTAGTACGTAACTACCAGCTACATTTAAATAAAGTTTTAAAACATAAGGATATCTCGCTAATAAGTATGATCCAAAACGATCGGGATTTCCTACCTGACAAAAATAGCACAACCATAGCTAAAGAGGATTGGATATTGTGTTCCTAATTTAGTTCCAACTAGATTTCGCCCGCGACTACGTCCGCGTGGATTTAAAAAACACAAAAGTGAGTAGCCTATGTGTTCTTCCAGACTATCCTCTACATCCATACCAAATTTCATCGAAATCCGTTCAGCCGTTTAGGCTACAAACTCTAACAAACATTCATCCATCTAGACTTTCGCATTTATAATCTATACTAATATAATAAAGCGTAAACACACATTTCTTTGCTGCCTAAGATGTCAGCAATCATAGCATATTTTTGAATAATTCTGTTTTTAATAAATTGTCCTACACTTACGTCACGCTTTAGGCTATATATTTTCACGCCATTAAACTTAGGGGGTAAATATTTTGGATAAAAACCCTAATGTGGGAAAGAGACCATAAGTTGCTGCCAACATTAAGGAAGCAAGATTGCCATGATTTGTCATCATGTCATTTTGACATTTGCAATTGAGAATTTGACAAATGTAAACAATGAAATAAAGTTTTTTATAATTTCAAGCGGATGAAGCCGCAAGGGAACAGCTAGTATTAGTATATATGATAGTTGTTGTGTTAAAAATAACATGACAATTACATAATGAATTCAGAGATGAGATGCTTTGTTGATATGACGCTAGAGACGGGCAAAGCTGCCAATACGAGTAGTTCCGTTTAAAGTTGTCGCGCGATTTGAAATTTTCGATTAGAGAGCAGAAATCAACAATGCGATAAATCACAAAAATACATATTTATTTGTAATGCACAGATTGGAATCAGGTTAAGGTTTATTTCAAAGTATAACCTTCAAGCTATCACCGGACTTCAGGTCTTAGGGTTACGAGAACATGAAGTCGTAACGATATATTTATTGACATTGAATTATATTTTTAATTGCATTATTATCTGACGTGCATACATGTCCGAGTTTACGCTGATTTTATAAACACAATAATTATTTTATTTTAGCAGTGGATATTGTGTCGACTTCCGTAGAGAAAAGGGCAGGGGAATTATTTTTCACAATCATTGCGTTATCATGTGATACCTATAAGCATTTAATCGATGGAAACCGATGATCTAGACTAATTCTAGAGGGTGGTGAGGAAGAAATAGTGTTTATATTACATTTTACATCATCTATTTATACTTAATCTATACTAGTCTATACTAATATAATAAAGCGTAACCACACATTACTTTGTGGCGTAAGATGTCAGCAATCACAGGATATTTTTGAATAAAACTCTCTTTAATAAAAAGCCTGACACTTACGACATGCTTTAGGCTATATATTTTCACGCCATTAAACTTAGGGGGTAAATATTTTGGATAAAAACCCTAATATGGGAAATAGACCATAAGTTGCTGCCAACATCAAGGAAGCAAGATTGCCATAATTTGTCATCATATCATTTTGACATTTGCAATTGAGAATTTGACAAATGTAAACAATGAAATGAAATTTTCATAATTTCATGCGGATGAAGCCGCACGGGAACAGCTAGTTACTAATAAATTTTACATTTTTCAAACGTCTATGGATCAGTTGTCTCAACACTTCCCCATTGGCGACTCCTATGATAGCAATGTTACGATGCCTAGGTAACTTTGTTGGTTATTATCGGGATACCTAGCGTTTTTATGCGATTCAGATAAAAAATATTGTGACCTAATAATAGGCCAGTTACAATCGCGTCGATATTCTTATCTTTACAGGCGATATTGTATTGCGATTTCAGACATTGAATCATTACACAAAAATGTACATTTATTGGCAATGAAATATATTACGAAAAAAAAATGAAATGCATTTGTATTAAATAATATTTGATAACAAAATCATTGGAATGTGTCGATATCCAAATATCATGTACTAGCTGTTGCTCGCGATTTCGCCCGCGTGAAATTAAAAAAATATAGCCTATGTTACTCACAGTACTTACCTTTTTGACGGTGAAAGATTTTTTAAAATTGGCCCAGTAGTTTTTGAGTTATTTCAATACATACAAAAATACAAATCTTTTCTCTTTATAATATTAGTATAGATAACATGTTTTTATACAGATGTTTCTGCAGTGGAAACTCACGGTGACATCAAGGAGGCCAGCGTAAAGTTCAGTTGTATGCTGCCTACTGACCATAGACATTAGCAACATTTTTTTCCTAATGTCCAATCTGTTTTTGCCGAATCGGTTTTTCATTACGGGACCATTTTTTTTGTTTTAAAATGTATTTGTAGACATAGAAAAATTTCATTGAATATCAAAAAACCATAGCATTTATCTTGCTGAATATTTTAATATCCAAGTAGTTTATTTTAAATTTGAAGTAGAGAGAAATAGGCGATTTTCTAAATGCATGATTTGGTATTCACATGAATAAATACATGCTCTTGCGACTGATATTTGCTAAGGATTTATGCAAAAGAAATAGGGTCAATCGTTCATCGTATTTGATTTTCAAATTAGATTTAAATTTACTTTAAAGGTTTTGTGTTTCAAATATTATGCGGTGTTTTGTAACAGTTTTTCGATCATAGACAGCGAATACAACTTTTTTTCTAATTGGGTTTTGGTCTTGGGCACAAAACATAGCGTTCTATCTTATCTGACTGATACCATGAATACTACGATAACTTTTATTACTAAACCAGCTGTTGCCTGCGACTTCGTCCACGCAATACTAAGATGAAAAATAGCCTATAATATACCCGTTTCTCAGCTACCCTTCAGTGAAAGTCCGGTCGAAATCGGTTCAGCCATTTCGGAGGTTACCCGGAACAAACGCGCCTTGCGCACAGACAGACAAAAAATTATTAAATGCGATTTTCGTTATCAGCAATGCAAATACATCATCTTCCCGAAATCTGGAATTTTACTTTTGATATTACAAACAGACACTCCAATTTTATTATATGTATAGAATAGATAATACCAGGATATTTACTTATAACATATTCTTGTATTATGATATAGCCAATAGAGGAAGGATATGGATATGATTCACCTATAATGATAGATTAATTTAAAATCTATACTAATATAATAAAGCGTAAACACAGACTTCTTTGTTGCCTAAGATGTCAGCAATTACAACATATTTATGAATAATTCTTTTATAAATAAAAAGCCCTATACTTACGTCACGCTTTAGGCTAAATATTTTCACGCCATTAAACTTATTTTGGATAAAACCCCTAATGTGGGAAAGAGATCATAAGTTGCTGGCAACATCAAAGGAAGCAAGATTGCCATGTCATGTCATTTTGACATTTGCAATTGATAATTTGACAAATGTAAACAATAAAATAAAGTTTTTATAATTTCACGCGGATGAAGCCGCACGCGAACGGCTAGTATGAAATAATTTTAAAGATGTGCAAGACATAATTCAAATACTTGAGAAATATTTTGGCCAAAATCAATATTATCTTTGTCTCAGATAAACATTTGAAGAGCCAAATCAATTGATATATTGGCATTCGGAATTTCGGAGCAAGCAGTATTAAAAACCTTTAGAACTAATAATACTTTGAAATTATTAATTAAAATCATTAAACTTTAAAAGAAGTTGTACTTTTAATGACATAATAAAATGTGTGGTCAATTTTAAAAATCGATTCATTTGTTTAATTCAATTTCTGACGTCATTACATTCACGTCATCACACTTATTGTTCCCTCTCTTAGTATGTCACCTTGAACCTCTACAGAACTAAACAAGTCGAACCAACTATTTGTGCCAGTCCATTTTTTAAGCAGTATCTATGACAATTGCAGTAATCATTATGAAAATGCAATAAAACCGGATACAAGTTTATTAAAAAACGACAGTGGTTAGTAATTAATGAGATCTTTTTTAATGGAATGTTACTGAATTGTTTCTTTTATATTAGAACTAGCTTTCGCCCGCGACTCCTTCCGCGTGGAATTAAAAAAAAATGTTAGTAGCCTATGTGTTCTTCCAGTCTGTCCTCTACATCTATACCAAATTTCATCAAAATCCGTTCAGCCGTTTAGCCTACAAACACTAAACATCCATCCATCCATCTAAACTTTAATTTCTTGAATAGAAATAAAGTCTAATACTATTACGACTGTTTTTAAATGTTATACAGTCTTGTCTTGTTTTATGCGTACAAACTACTTAATCCTTTATTCACAACACGAAGAGTTTCATCCATACTTATAATCCCAATGGATTTAATCGATCTTTGGTTAAAAGTATTTTTATTAACACGTTCTATGCCGAGAAAAAAAAATCGCAGTTTCCTGTCCGGGCCGTGTCGGTCAGTGATGGTTGACATATAGACTTTCAATTTTTTTCATTTCATTCAAGACTTTGAAATAAATTTAGGAACTTTGAGAGAAAAACAACAATTAACATAGAAAGAAATTAATAAAATAAAACAAAAGCACAAAAATGTAATAGGCCTAAACGGAAACTTCACTGACGGTCAGCACTGACCGCGTTGGCAGAGAACGTGTTAAAAACAAAATGATATATATTTTAATTCATATTATTATTCAAAATGCAACGTGACCGATATTCGGTACAATCACCTTGTACAATTTTGGCGGTGGTCCAGTCTATATCACACGTTACTGTGGTGACTTTAAAGTCCATTATGTTGCCAGCCAGGCTTCACGTGATTATAACACATGAGAAAATATAATAAATATTATGTAACAAATAATTACTTTTATTCACGCGAGAAATTCTAAGATCTATAACAATATCTAAGACATGAACATACATCTCAGCGCACCAAATTCACTATCCCTTTTAAACCTCTATCAATTAGACAAGAACAAGAGAGGACTAGATATGGCCAATAAACTCGTCAAAGCATCGCAAAATGTACACCTTACGCCTCTTCTGGATAGGCGAGGTGGGAACACATTAGCTACTGTAGACCCTATATATCAGGGCTTAAAGAATAATTTCGTAAAACTATCGTATCTCGATGCTACAAATAGACGCTAACAATAAGCCCATAAATCGTGTAATTACTAACTATAGGCATTTCAGTAAATGATAAACAATTCTTATAATTATAATTTCGGAGACAATGCATCCATTAAAATGATACGAAGCCTGACACAGGGTCATGCTAATCTCAAATTTTTGAGACCAAACCCTGTTTATAGTTACCCCTGATTGCAAGTGACCCAAGTTGAATGCACTGATTGTGTATTATCACATCCTTGTTATTATAATTAAAAATATGTTTTCGTTTAATCAAATCTTAATGAAAGTAAAAACGTGATTTGATATCATACATGTGTCTAAATTAAACAAATTATTATCTAAATTGCAATTAACATGGGACACTTTAATTAGTTCAGTTAACAATTTTTAATTATTTCGCATAAACAAAACATTAAATTAGACAAAACTTTAAAAAAATACATCATCCCGACTGTATTCATTCACCGCATGTAACATCTACATGTACTTGTAATCTACAGGTCTTGAGTTCGAATCCCGCCATGTACCAATGTGATTTTTCGATTTCATAAGTACATAATTTAACCGACGTTCTTACGGTGAAGGAAAACATCGTGATGGCTGCACATATCGGAGAAGAAATTCAAAAATATGTGTATAGTCAACCAACCCGCAGTGGGCCAGCTTGGTTGACTATGGCCTAGTTACCCTAACTTAGGGTAGACTCCGAGCCCCTCAGTAGAGACGTATAGTGAGCTGATGATGATGATGATGATGATGTAACTTCGTTTAAATACATGTTTTCCTTTAATCATCAGATTAGGAAGGCATTGATATGCGTTCCCTTTCATACATCAATGCCGTATTAGTATCACGGCCATTGTAAGGGTACCTAATTAGGATATCCTGTCATTCAACCATGACAAATCTATGTTCCATACAAATCCATATTAGATTAAAGAAATAGATGTATCGATAGATTTATTGTGCTTATCACTTTGAGTTTTCATTGACGTAACAAAAACATGTATGAAAACAATATCAAGCGTCTCATGAAATAGTCTAGCGACGATCATATTATAAATTACGAAGAAATAAAGTTTTCTCAACAAATTGTAAAGTACTCGCATAGTAAGTTCTAGAACATCTCGATATAACAATTGTACATATTGTTATGTACTCAGTATATAGTGGTTAGATTTACATTTATATTGCTGCAACGTATATATTCATAAAATGTTATGTTTACTACAACGTTGGTGTTTTCAAATATAAAAACTACAATGTTAAAAGAAAGTGAACACAATTGTTTCAATATGTGAACACATTTAACTTTTGTTTAGAAAAATAGACAAACATATATGAATAACTGTAAACTAAACTATGTTGGAGAGTCCAATATTTCTAAATAATAACTTCAATCGACCTAGGTCGAGTTACCTAGTACGGGTAGTAGTAGTAGTAGGGGCTACGGTTTCCGCAACTCCACGGCTAGCGCGTATTTTGCGTGAGAAAAAGGGCATGGATTATTCCAGCCAACCCAGCTCACCAAAGTACGGGTACCCATTGGATATCCCGGAACCATCGCAATCGCATGAGGATGGCCACATAACCCTACCTTTCCCTTAAAAGGCAGGTATCTTAAGATTTCCCCCGATACCAAACAAGGTCGAGCTACCTACTATTTTGTTCATTTATATCGAAGTAAATATATAGTCGTTTTTAACTATAAACAACGTAGGTACCCGTATGTAAATTCTTTGCGTCAAACTCGACCTTAGGGTTCAAGGCATCGAATGCAATTATATTCAAAACTGTTGTGATTTTTTAAGCCGGTTAAAACTGGATTTTTAGAAAAGACCTTTGTTTGATTTATTATTACCGATTCCATTACGACACCTGTACAAAATCATGTCATCTCTCTCACACAATTTGAATAAAACAGAGATAACACTATGTTTGTCTATTCGTCAAAATTCAATGATTTAGAAACTTACGTACATTACAATTATGGATATAATTCGATAATTATTAAAAACGTTCGAAATCAAAACAAAGCCTAAACCTTATGCAATCGCTAACTCGTTATTGTTTGAAAAATTAATTTTCATATGTATAGATAATTTATTTAATTAAAACGATTTCCGTTGAACCTTCAGCGACCTAGTTACCAAGGCAAACATCGCTTAGACTTACTACGCATAGGGTTGCCATCCATTATTAATATAAATCTACTAGCTGTTCCCTTGCGGCTTCATCCGCGTGAAATTATAAAAACTTTATTTTATTGTTTACATTTGTCAAATGCTCAATTGCAAATGTCAAAATGACATGACGTGATGACAAACCATGGCAATCTTTTTTCCTTGATGTTGGCAACAACTTATGGTCTCTTTCCCACATTAGAGTTTTTATCCAAAACATTTACCCCTTAAGTTTAATGGCGTGAAAATATATAGCCTAAAGCGTGACGTAAGTGTAGGGCTTTTTATTAAAAAAAGAATTATTCAAAAATATGCTGTAATTGCTGACATCTTAGGCAACAAAGAAGTGTGTGTTTACGCTTTATTATATTAGTATAGATAGATGAATGATAGTTGGCAACCCTAAAATTGATTTTTGTTGCCCTATGCAATATAATTTTGAATGGGATAGTGAAATCTTATGTTGTATATGGAAGGATTTTTTCCTCTCAACATTCTGTCAAGGTCATTACACCCCCAGCAGACCTTTTCCATTTTAATAGTTATTTTACGAGTAAACTCGATAACCTAGTTTGTTTTGGGGTTTATTTGAGTTAAACATCCAAAGCATTGTAACTTTATCAGAACAATCGGGTCTAATTACGACTTGTTTCCTTTAACTTCATTGCAGAATTTTAATGTCCCTCTTCACCTAAATAAGGATACAAAAGGTTTTTAAAAGGAAAGAAACCATACAAATATCATATCAAAATACCAATCATACATTGATACTAAAACCAAGTAAGAGGAGTGCTATTTAAAAAAAAAACGTATGACCTTTTTATCCGAGACCTTGAGTCGAAATCTCCCTAACTTCGATAGAATTTAGGTCAAAATGTCGATAAGATTTAATCTTAAAATGACCTCAGACATTAATAAAATACTTTTTAATTGAACAAGTAAGAAATTACTACTTAAGTGACCTAGATTATAATACGTACTTACATACAAGAACTTGGATTGTGAGCGACGAGGTCGCATAACATACGGAGAGAAAGTTGGGACCTAGCATGCACGTGATGCACGGCTTGTGTCATAACTATTATTGGGTTCAAACTTCAAAGCCGCTCGCGGTTAGTTGCAAATGCGTCTACGCAAATGAATTCTATATTAGCTTAGTGACAAGTGAGGATGGAGGAAAAAGAACGTAGCGATGTGACTCCACCACATACAGTATTGTACACCGCGTTTCGTAAAAAATTGCAAGCTGCAATAAAGTTTGTATCGCATTATACCTGTGAACGGTTTACGATTGGAACTGGCTACTTGGCGACAGTGTGTCTCCACAATTGTAGGTGTACCTTAAAGACAGTGAAGAGACTGTCGCTTAACTAATATGGTTTTTAAAATCACCAATCAATATCAATGTACACAAGTGTTCGACTTTAATAAATAATGACGATTGGCATTTTTATTTACATTAACATTCCGCGTCTTGATGATAATGTAGATAACAGTCGTGAAAACAATAAATATGTTGGTTTTTTGTATTGTTAAAATATGCGAATAATTTAAAGATAGACTTGTTTATTTTAGGGTATTAACGAGTTGTGAGCGATCCGAGGAAATGACGGAAGGCTTTCTAATTTAGCTGTACTTAAGGAGAATGAAGAATCAAATTATTTAGATAAAACATGAGAAATAACTATCGCAGGGGATAACAGGGGAACATGTAGATTTTTACCAGAAATACTAATACTTAAAGAACTCATGAACTATTAAATTAAGTTAGAAGTTGAGTCATCGATAGCACAGCACAAAGTCACGTCGACTTTCCTCGATTTCTTTAGAGGAACTTTATGGCTTTAGGGATTTCCAAACACCATAGACATAAATGTGTTTTCTCAAGAATTAAATACAAGCAGAGTTAAACATAAACTCTTAAATATAGACCGAATTAATTTAAATAAAATGTATGTGGGATAATTTAGTTTTTTTTTTAGTCTTTGTTCTGATTACTCTTTGGTTATGTCATCTGTCATTTGGAATGTCAATTGAAAAATATGAAGAAAAGATGTCTGCTTGTTATAATTACTAAATGTTGAGATTAAAAGATTATACTGAAAAATCGAGTAATTCTACTTATTTGCAACCCTCCCACATGTATATACTCGTACCATCATATTGTAGATAATAACATAAGCTACTGCTGTTACATAATTCGAATGATTTCACTTTGTAAACAACAAACAGGTTATTAAATCCGTACTATGAGGATACTCAAAGAGGATGCCTTTAAAAATTGAATGCGCTATTCCATCATCATCAACTTGCCCTTATCCCTACAGAGTTTCAGTACAGTATGTGCTCTTCCATACATTTCTATCAGCCGTCATATCTGAATCCACTCCCTTATTAAGCATATCCTCTTTCACACAATCCATACTTTCTTCGGCCTTCCTCTGCCTTTGTAGCCATCCACATTCAATCTTAGCACTTTCTGGTTTATGTCCCCATCGTCTTGTCGCATAACATGTCCATGAATGCGCTATTCCATTTAAGAAAATTGAAATATACAAAAAAGCCATGAATCAAAGTTTCTTTATGCCATTTTCCCTACGAAACGGCATAGTGTGTGCACTTCTTTAAATCTCTATCAGAAGTCATAACTGAATTCACTCCCTTACAGATATACTTTTTCACCCAAAGCATACATTATTTCTAAGTTAGATCTTTATATTTCTACTAGCTTTCGCAGGCGAATCCGTCCGCGCGGAATTAAAAAAAAACAAAATCAAGTAACCTATGTGTTCTTCCAGACTATCCTCTACATCTATACCAAATTTCATCTAGATTCGTTCAGTCGTTTAGGCTACAAACTCTAACAAACATCCATCCATCTTTTTCGTATTTATAATATTAGTATGATTAGTATGAAATATGATGTACTATTCGATTATTCAGTTGGTTTTGATTGAAGCATAATCGACAATCACGTCATTGTAAAGGAAGTAGTGTGTTGTAATGGACATTTATAAAACATCCGAGAAGACAGGAACGAGTGCATGTTTAAACTTATTGTACGCCTTACTTGATTGACCTTTATGTTTACTTGTTATATTCCATTGATAATGTAATTTAATTTAGTTAATAAAGAAAAGACCCTATAATAACAACGTAGTAAACCCTATACAGTTACGAAGGGAGAATTCTAGTATATAATACTCATTCCAATATGATTCGAAGATTTAATTAAATACACAACTGTTGTGCGATTGTCGATTGTTTCGCAGCCCATTCAACTGTTTAGTTGCACAACAAAACATCGAGTATGCGCACCTCCATAAGCTCATAGGAATCAAAGCGAGACTAAACAGTTGTGCGATAGTTTAGTTACAGGTGTGCTCGCTCTAAATCTTACATTTCCAAACTAAATAACAGTCACCTATCACACAGTTGTCAGTTAAAGTCACGTGCAGTATAAAGGTGTCAAATAGTTTAATCGTAAACAATAATACGCACGCGCAGTATAGTACAAATATCTGCTCACGTGATAAAAACATACCGTGCCCATCTCGTCTGTCTGACGTCATCATCGTCGTCATCGATCTGAATCTGGAGTGGAAATGTGTCCTATCTAAAGGACATGGTCTGCAGTAAATTCAAGTCATTTTCTTACTTTCCATAAGGAGCAGTAACTTTTTAAGAACATATGTTACATCAGAACATAAAACAGTAATAGAGCGGGCGCACACCTTCGACTAAACTATCGCACAACTATGAGATAGTCGATTGTTTCGCAGCCAATTCAACTGTTTAGTTGCACAGCTAAAAATAGTGTGCGCGCCTCCATATAAGCTCATAGGAATCAAACCGCGACTAAACTATTGTGTGATAGTTTAGTCAAAGGTGTGCGGGCGCTCTTATAATATTTTAATAAATGTATCAGCATATTTAAATAAAATGTATAAAAATAAAGGTCATTTTTAAGCGAAGTAATGCTTTAGCACGAAACAAAGGCGTTTCTGTAAGTGGTTTTGAGAATTTTAAGCTAAGTAGACATGAAAAGGATGGCATAAGCAATTCAACAGGCTGTGTGAAAGAGTAAGATTATCAGAATAGTGGAAAATAGTTGTATCTATAATAATATCTGATTTTTAGACAGCCAGCATGACTGTCATTCCTAGACATGATAATACAACTTTTGGGTATATAATGCTGACAAGCACAAATAATAAAATGGTGATAATAACAAACACTAGCTTTAGCCTGCGACTTCGAATGCGTGGATTAAAAAAATCTACTTAGATAGGCAATATTACTCAATGATAACATTGCATCGGAACCTCAAACCAGTTAATTCTAACAATACAAATATAACTTTCTACTAGCAAAAGACTTTTTGAAATCGATCCAGTAGTTTTTAAGTTTATTACATACAAAAAACTTTCCTTTTTATAATATTAGTATAAACTAGCTGCTGCCCAGGACTTCGTCCACGCAATATTAAGATAAAATAGCCTATAATATGCCCATCTATGTCAGCTACCTTTCAGTGAAAGTCCGGTCGTAATCGGCCCAGCCGTTTCGGAGATTACCCGGAATAAACGCGGCTCGCGGGCAGACAGACAAAAAAATACGATTTTCGTTATCAGCAACGCAAATACACCATCTTCCCGAAATCTGGAATTTTCCCTTTGATATTACAGACACTTCAATTTTATTATAATATATGTATATATAAAGTATAGATAGTCAAGATAACGGTATTGTAAAATTGTTTAGAACTTATCTAGCATACTCGTATAACTTTTTACTCTGTACCATATAATATAAAAAGCCCGAACGAAGAACCTCAACATTCTATTTAATATAATAGTAAGGTAATTGGTATTTTGACATTTGCAATTGATCATTTGACAAATGTAAACAATAAAAGTTTTTATAATTTTACGCGGATGAAGCCGCACGGGAACAGCTATAACTTTATATTAATGCTGAATAGCTAGAAAATTCAATAATTAAACGGTACACAATTTAATGATAACTTATCTCGGTTGCAACACTATGATAAGTAGTGGTAATGACATTGTCTAAGGCGACCTTTAAAAAACAATACACGATAAATTAAATATACATTATGAATAATATTTTCAACCATAGTTGACGATTGTGTTTAAAAACATAAAAATTCTTTCCAATAATCTTACTAATATACTTACTTAATATTATAAATGCCAAAGTTTAGATGGATGGATGGATAGATGGATTTTAGTTTGTTAGAGTTTGTAGCTTAAACGGCTGAACGGATCTCGATGAAATTTGGCATGGATGCAGAGGATAGTCTGGAAGTACACATAGGCTACTTGCTTTTGTTTTTTTTAATTCCACGCGGACGGAGTCGCGGGCGAAAGCTAGTTTACTTTATAAATAGTACTATATTCGGATGACCTCAATCAAAATGAATCGAGAGTTTATAGCTCGGTATGATTAATTACTTCTTACTAACATTATAAACGCGAAAGTTTATATAGCTGGATGCTTGTTAGAGCTTGTAGCCTAAACTGCTGAACAGATCTCGACAAAATTTGGCATAGATATAGAGTATAGTCTGGAAGAACACATAGGCTACATACTTTTGTTTTTCAATTCTATATGGGCGATTCCGCGGGCGAAAGCTAGTTTACAATAAAATAAAGTGTTTGTACCTTTGTGAGTATTATTCAGCATTATTTGTACAATTGGAAAGTTAGTCAGAAACTTGTATACGGTTTTTGTTCCATAAATATGAATGTACGAATTTCTCTGTGTGCTTACTAATACGTTCACACACACAATACGTGCTTAAATATTTTGGGAACCGAAGGCCTATCAAATTTCTCAATCTTTGTTAATGTGTACACATCTGCAGCTGACTGTACCTGTAGATATTCCTTGTCAATACACCTGTAAGGAAACATAGTGTCGTCTTCCTTTTCTTTTGAAAATAAAGAAAGCAATACATTTTTAGATAGTGTTAAGAAGAAATCAGCGCAACACTAGATCATTGCCAAACACGTCCCGACACTATGACATCTATCAATGTCATTCAGAAGCAGCAAGCGGAGTTAGTGGCCAGAGGGATGACGTTAATTATGCTGTTACAATTATATTCTCTAAAAATAGGTATCAATTTGCTTAATACCTTTATACATTTTTTCGTTATCAATTACGCGATATCTCCCTATCTATTGTTACCTTTAGTCAGTTAATTTAATAAAACATTGTCGTGTTGGCGTGCTGAGGTCAACAACCAATCAGCTTAATGGGGCTTAATAGGCAGGGCGCCGTCCGCAGTAACATGATATGAACTTAACAATGTATGCAAGGGAAGTAAGTTATACAGTTATCGGCAATTAAGTGTATACAGGAATGTGAATGAAATGAAATTTTGAATGAAACAATGAATCTTTATGAATGGATTAAAATTTTTGTTGAGGTAGAGGACTATCTTTAAGATCATGTATATCCGAAGAGGAGGTTGTTTTCTAATCTATTAATTAAAATATTGAAAAATAATATCAAAACTTGGAAGTGTAACTTCTGCTTAGCTTTAGTTGAACGGATGGATGTTTGTTAGAGTTTGTAGCCTAAACGGCTGAACAGATTTCGATGAAATTTAGTATAGATGTAGAGGATAGTCTGGAAGAACACATATGTAGGCTACTCACTTTTGTTTTTTTAATTCCACGCGGACGGAGTCGCGGACGAAAGCTAGTAATTTTATAAATTCATGTGCAATCTTTAATGTTTTACATAATAGCAATTACAAGTGGCTTGTATAATGTACATTTTTAGATACTTCCCTACTTATAGATAAACATTGTTCAGGAATACGATATCAGTCATTACATCCTGTATGTAAAACTTTAAATATCCGCTTTCTACAATAATCTAAAAGACATTGTTTTGTATAATATAACATTAGTAAGAAATACTATATTGTTATAAATTTTTTTTTTTTTCATTTTTACTGGCCAGGTATAAATCATACCATAATATTTATATGTTGAAATACAATTTACAATCAGGTGAACGTCCTACCAGCGTCGTTCGTGGACTCGATGTTTAGATTTTTGTTTCTTTTTAATAGATGTAATCATTCCAACGGTATTCGTAATTGAAAAATAAAAAGCGAGTATAGTAAAAAAAGTTACAAAACTTAGTTTTTGATGTTTACGATTTCAGACATACTAAACAATATTACTTGGAACTCTCTGACATCATATTTCAGTAGCAAATGCATAAAATGGGTAATCTAATAGCATCAAGATATACGTCAAGGAAAAATGCCCAGCAGGTAAAAGACCCCAGTAGAATATAAAATAATAAAATACAAAATGTGAGATCGGTTAAATTGTAACATTTAACACGTTGATTATCCTTAAACTAGCTGTTCCCGCGCGGCTTCATCCGCGTAAAATTATAAAAACTTTATTTTATTGTTTACATTTGTCAAATTCTCAATTGCAAATGTCAAAATACCAATTACCTTACTATGACAATCTTGCTTCCTTGATGTTGGTAGCAGCTTATGGTCTCTTTCCCATATTAGGGTTTTTATCCAATTTATTTACCCCCTAAGTTTAATAGCGTGAAAATACATAGCCTAAAGCGTGATGTAAGTGTAGGACTTTTTATTCAAAATATAATTATTCAAAAATATGCTGTAATTGTTGACATCTTAGGCAACAAAGAAGTGTGTGTTTACGCTTTATTAATATAATATTACTATAGAAGTGTAGAAGTATAGATAAAAATATTGAAGTGAAATGTTTCGTGTATGTGTCGGCTATGGAAACAGAGGGTAATTTGGATGTTACACGGCAAAAGGATAAGAGCCAATGCTTTATAACTGATAGCAACTTCGTCATTTAACGCGATTCTATGCAGTAATCATGACTCAACACATTTCAATATATTCAGTAAATTATAACATTTAAAACTGGTAATCGTGATAAATATTTATAAACATACTGGCTTTCGCCCGCGATTCCATAAGCGTGGAATTAAAAAAAAAAACAAACAAAAGTGAGTAGCCTATGTGTTCTTCCAGACTATCATCTACATCTATGTCAAATTTCATCGATATCCGTTTAGCCGTTTAGGCTACAAACTCTAACAAACATCCATCCATCTAAACTTTCGCATTTATAATATTAGTAAGAAGTAAGAAAACAAGTCATCATGAGTCGTTGTTTTTTATTATGGTTTATATTTTCTATAATCATACGATTGGACACATTTAAACAATTTCACCGTTTATTTTCTCTTTGGCATATTTACTCGTATAACCGTAAGTTTCCACTATCGTATCTCTGTGTTAAAATATTAAATTTAAAGGATATGTTGTACTTCATGTTGAATATAATATTCCCGGCTACATCGGTTAAATCCCGACAAAATCCGTTTTGGAAATCACCCGGAATAAACGTGGCTTGCGAACAGACGAAACATTTACAATTTGGTTTTTGGTCATTAGAAACGCAAGTAACATCCAGAATTCGATATATTATTTGAAACGATAATAAAACTCGCAATAAAAAAAATTTGTCTGTCTGTCTGTCCGGAAGCAGCGTCTGTCCCGGGCAATCTCCAAACGGCTGGGCCGATTTCGATCGGACTTTCACAGAAAGGTAGCTGACATAGACGGGCATATTATAGACTACTTTTTTATATTAATATTGCGTGGACGAAATCGCGGGCAACAGCTAGTAATAATTGTACACGTAATTATATAACGGCAATGCACAATAGTTATTGATAAAATCGCGTGATGTTAAAATAACATCACCCGTATAAAAAAAAGTTTCGTAAATATTTTTAATGTATCGAGGTAATATGATAAATTATATTAAAAAAATAATCGGCGCAAGGTTGTATACGATAACCTTTATGTTAAGAATATTAAAGAACTACGAGTATGAATTAAATTAAAACATTTAAATTTTTTTTTTTTTTATGATTTTTTAAAATCAGCACTTGGCCACGATCACACCCATAGTTAAGTGGTAACGTGGTCGAAGGATGGTACGCGCTAATTTAATAAGTAACCATTCACCCTTCTCTTGAAGGCACCCACGTTGTAATTGGTTGGGAACACTGACGCCGGCAGTTTATTCCATTCTTTAGCTGTGCGCACGAGAAAAGACGTCTCAAATCGTTTCGGACATTTAAAATTCATATCAAAATTCGGTTGAGAATTCGAAACGGGTACCGCGAGACATTTCTTGTTGCTTTAATGGAACAAAAATTTAATTTACACTTAATTTGAAGTTTAGCTTACGTCAGCCAATAACCGTTCAATCCACTGGTTTCTCCCTATATTTATAAACCACAAAAATTAAAGTGTAACCGTACAAATATTAAGAATAGAATTACTATAATAACCATTTGTTCATCCATTCTAAATCTATGGTCCTTCGAGTCGGATAAATGTTCAATTCCAATCAGAAATTAGACTGATATAGTTGTCATGGATACAATTGTCAACAGTTTGTAACAGCTAAGAGCGCTGCCTCAGGGATTTAAGCACTTGACTTGTGGGTCGTGGGTTCGAATCCCGACTAACTTAAACTATTATTTGCGAATTTCATAAATACATAATTTACCCGACGTTCTTACGTTAAAGGAAATATCGTGATTTTTGCACATATTTGCGAAGAAATTACTGTGTGAAGTCATACAGTGGGCTAGCGTTGACTATGGTCTAGTCACCTCACTTAGGGTAGACTCCGAGACCCTCAGTGGAGATGTATGATGATGCGACTCAAGTCAGTGATACCCTCAGTGGGGACAGTGAGTTGATGAAGGGTACCTCATGTCAGGAGAGAAGTCTATGGAGCAGGCGTATCCAGCGACCATGTGGCCACTGAAGGTCTTCTTCCTGTTCATCTTGAAGCGGTTGAGTGCGCTGAACACGATCACCTTGTTGTCCATGGACTGGCAAGCCAGCCACTTGCCGTTGGGCGAGGCAGTCACCGCTGGCAGCGAGTGCATTGTTGGGTCAGCTATGTACTTCATGTCCACCGGGATGTCCCTGCACGTAGACTTTTATATACCAACAGGAAATAAAACATGTATATTTTATTTATAGATAACATTGATTCTTATCGCGGCATTATTGCTTTTTTGAAAAGTACAAAAAAAATTAGGTAGCTAAGTTTAACATTATTTTATAGTGATCGTCTATTTTTATAGACTTGTGTGTAAGGTATACAAAATTAAAGGAAGGGTTAAAGAGTTTATTAATATACTATGGGTTTTAAATAAGAATCTGTTAAAATATGACTTAAAAAATACAGAAAATTCTAGGTTTTATTCAGATTTAGTACATTTTTCTGCTGTGTTTTGTTGACTACCTGCTATAGACAAACAATTATTGTTCATTATCGTATATCATGACAGAACATCAGCATGTTTTTCAGCTACCCTCAAATCAACAGACAATAGAAATGGCTGGCAAGAATTAAATAAAATTAATATAAAGTGATCTACCATTCCCAAACCCTGAGACTCTTGTCATCCGATGTGGTGACAAACCGTCTGTTCTCATCAACGAAGGTGATGGTGTTGACCGCGCCCAAGTGCCGGTCGTACTCCTGCACCACCTCGCCACTCCTGATGTCCCACTGCATGGACAAATCACAGTTGTAGACACCTACCCACCAACACCCCATATCACCACAAGACAGGCGATAAGTGGAAGGAATTTTACCTGCAATCTAATGACTGTGTTATAGGACATTTTAGTCCGCATTAATTATTCTATTACTTTGCATTGCTTTCGCCCGCGACTTCGCCCGCGTGTTAAAAAAAAGTAAGTAAACACATAGGCTGCGTTGTTCCAGAATAACTTCTACATCTATATTTCATTGAGATCCGTTTAGCAGTTTAGGCTACAAACTCTAACAAACATCCATCCTTTCATTTATAATAGTACGATTTCTGGTACAAGTAATGAATGATTATTTTACATATAAAAGCTAATTTCGGTGTCGCATTCACAGTAAAATTCAGACTGAGTTTCTTTATTAATGGACTGTGTATTGACAACACAATGTCGCGATGACAGATACGTCACTGATCTCCACCAATAGCGTTGCGTTTTAGAACTTGGCGAGAGAATTTTAAGTCACTATAAATGATTAAATATCGCTACTAAATCACATTACATTAGATTATAGATGTTTTTATAGTAATAATTTACTATTTTTTTTTTCTTTGTCCAATTGGTGTGAAGTGCATTATTAACACAATTACAGTAGTGGTGGTAAAATAAAGTAGAAATGTGACTCACACAGACAATCTTCTTGTCGGAGGTGCCGGCGACGAAGAGGTGCTGCTTGTCGGTGTCGGGGTGGAACTTGGCGCAGTACGGCACCTTGCGCGACGTGAAGCGCGACACGCACGTCCCCGCCTCCGTGTCCCACAGCTTTATGTACCGGTCGTACGCTACGTCCATACATACATATAACACTAACAACGTAATTAGACTTGCGCTGACTATTTATTTCCCCATAACGCCCACCCCCCCTAAGCTACAACCATACATACTGCAGCTACCACTACTCATAAACAAACAGATGCTGCAATTAACAAATACTACGATATAAACAATAAAACGTAATAGACTAACTATCGCCTGTGACTTCGTTTGTGCAGAATTTAGAAGAAAATGTTTTATAATTGTGCCAAATTTAATGAATAATGAATGGTTGTAATTTTATCGCGCAAATATGTAAATCCAGCATCTCACGGGAACCGTACATTTCTGAGACTGTTTTACATTGATACCAAAATTGCATCAAGATCCGTTTACGGACATACCTAGTAACAAATATCCATCCATCTACACATTTTCATTAAGATTACATACCTGCAGAAAGAAATTTATCTCCAGCGTTGTTAAAGTTCACATCCCGGACAGCCTGCCGGTGACCGAAGTACGTGCGCACGCAGCGGCGCTCCCCGTACACCTCCCAGATCTTTCCATAACAACTCACTTTAAACTATACATCATCATCATCATCACCGTCTTTTCTTTTCCTATGAAATCGCATCAAGTTTACCTCATCCAGGTCAACCTGCAGACCAGCAAGTCTGCCTAAGTGAGAACAATACAATGAGTTAATAATTATGATAACTTAATTCATGTCCATAAAGTTGACACCTTCTAATATCCATCTATACAAAAATTCGTAAGTGGCGGTCACAGAGAGGGTGGTTCGCTCTTTACCAAATATAATTATTGCTCAAAAAAGTTTTAGCCAATACATTTTGTACTAGGGAAGTTCCGGTTCACGCGCTGGTTATGTTTTCCAATAGTAAATGCTCCAAAGGACGTGCGAGACGGTTTTCTCGCCGTATGGACCCGAATAAAAAACGAAACTTTTTAACAGCGAAAAATATGCCTTTTGGTTTAGGTTATAGTATAAATTTCGTCCTAATTTTATACAAATTAATAAAGTTTTTGATATACATCTATGCCAAATTTCATCGAGATCCGTTCAGCGCTTTAAGCTACAAACTCTAACAAACATACATCAACCTAAACTTTCGCATTTATAATATTAGTAGGATAATAAGATAGTAAGTGTATTTCAATCATCATCTCCCCCTTCCTTATCCTACTCCCGTAGGGTTCATCAGGTGTTCGTCCTCCAGGGTAATCTTCCATCTGTCACTCCCTAGATTATATAATGACGTAATCCATCCTAAGTAAGTCATCCTAACTTAGGGTAAGCTCCGAGCGAAAGCGTGCCCGTGGCTCTGCCGTCATACGCGATAGGTAAAGAGGTGGTTTAGTGGGTATGCCCCATTCTAGGGAGAATCCCTCATAACTACCGAGTCTTTTATGGGCACGGTGTATGCATAAAGCATTCCCCTCTATAAAAAAGGCTCCGAGCCCCTAAGTGGGGACATATAGTGAGCTGGTGATGATAATGTAATCTATCAATATGAGTGAGTGTATATACCTTGACCCTGCAGTCCATGCCCGCAGACAGCACGAGGTGCGCGGTGGCGGGCAGCCAGCGCGCCGCCGACACGCCCTTCGTGTGCCCGCGCCACGTGTGTATGTGAGCCTACGAACAATTTGTCGATACAGTAATGCATGTAACTAAAAAGAGGCAAATAGTCCCCCCCCTAAACTACAATGAGTAAAATTTTAGAAATAAAAAAATCGATATACTAAGGTATTTTAATTACTTATAATTTCAAATGGAAAATTTAAATTGTTAATAAGAATTCTCTTTAGAATAAAAAAGTTAGCGACACTCATAAAATAATCTTTACATTTACAACCGAAACCAATTAAAATATAAAAAATAGAAAAGTTTTTTTAATAAATCGAGAATAAAGCCGCAGGAAAACAACAAGTATTTTTATAACAATCTTGGATATATCTAAAGTACAAGATTCCATAGATATCAAATTTTGTAGAAAGTCAGATCGACTTTAAATAAAAAAAAACGTTTGCACAAACCACAGAGTTTACTGCTACACTTAGGGCCTGTCCCACCACTGGCGGATAAAGGCTCAGATAGCTTAAAAATGACGTCACTGTCAGATAACGGAACAAAATCAAATATTTCCATCACATATTTTATACGTTGTATTGTTATCAAGCAATTTACAATCTGGTGGGACAGGCCCTTATACTCGAAGTGATCATTTTGACATACATATAATTATATTATTCGTTTAAAAAACTTACCTTAGGCAGGAAGCATTTATCAGGCGGAGTGTCACTGCGCAGTTGTGTCTCACTGCGAGGAGCTTCCAGCCAGGAACGACCTTGATAATCAGTCGCTTGATCCACTGTAATTACAGTAAAACATCTTACTAATATAATGCAACAGTTTGTATGTTTGTAGTACCTAAACAGATGAACCAATCAAATTAAATATATTGGTGTAGAACAAAGTCTTAACCCAATTATTTCCCGTTCCACCCTTTTCTTATAATGAAAGAATTGAAACTGGTCGGTGGCTACACCGGAGTGTTTTCACGTGAGTCTAGCCGTGTTATAACTCATATGAAAGAATTGGATGGGAAAGTGGATTTGACGATGGAGGAGACGCATAGGAAGAGGAAATATCCTCTTTATGTGCGTCTCCTCCTCCTCTTCCAACGCATCTGCTATTGCGGATGTCTATGGGCAGCGGTCGCTTTGCCATTTCGGCGGATTCAGGTGGCCGCTTGCTCGTTTTCCACCTTATTATATAAAAAAAAATTGGAAACTAAATTTTCTAAATGTTTTTCAATAATTCAATGGAAAAAACAATCAAATATTTGGATAAACATAATTATAAATTCCGTGCTCGGTACGGCGCAGTTACGTCCTTAACATTACACAAAGATAGATAAAAAAAAATGAATTTCAATACTTACAATGGAATATAGATTTCTCTTCCAATGGTTTGTCATCATCCACTTTGCCCTTCTTCTGTCTCTTGGCCAATATCTCCTCCAGTTCTTTTGCCTCTTCACCTTCTGGTTTCATCACCCTTTAATATATAAATATTACATAATCAAAGTATAAATAATTAGGAGCAAAATTAATTGCAACACTGTTTTAGAAGAATAAAAAAAATAATAACAAAGTTAACACTACCACTCAATAGTTGAATTAAACAGAAATTAATTATAACATACCTTTCTAAACAATTTTACCTTTATAAGTCATCACAGACTTATTATAATCAGACATGTTACCAATAAAATACAATGAAACTTTACAAAATCAATACACAATAAACGACATTACCAGCCAGCAAGCCAATATAACTTCCTGTTTCAATTCAACCAAACAATAATTATCTCCTACTAATATAATTCCTAAGTCTAAGTACCCATAGCAAATTCTTTTAAAATCATAAATAAAACTAGTTTTCGCCCACGACTCCGTTCGCGTGGAATTAAAAAAACCAAAAGCAAATAGCTTATGTGTTCTTCTAGACTATCCTCTACATCTATGCCAAATTTCATCGAGATACGTTCAGAGGTTTAGGCTACAAACTCTAACAAACATCCATCTATCCATCCATCCATCTAAACTTTCGCATTTGTAATATTAGTAAGAAGTAAGATAAATACCTATATTTGTAATAATAATTGAAACATCTCCAGATTTCTGTAGGCAAACTATGTCTATCTATCCCTTGAATAAAAACCAATTATCTACCTCTTTTCATCAACATATCCTCCCCAGGGTCCAAGAAAACCATTAACATCATTTGGATCGTCATTTTTGTTTCTTTTCCGATTGTCTAAAGGCCTTTTCTTTATTGTCTCAAATACAGTTTTACCTTCCGCTTCAACAGGTGCTGCCACCATCGCTGAAACTATATAAAAACATTGTTTTTTAATAATTGATTTTAATATTTAATAGATTCTAGTTTTTAACCAATTCACAAAATTAATATCCAGTGAGTTTTTGCTTGGGATTTTGTCTGCACAGAGTTTGAAAAAATCTAATGTTAAACATAGCCTATTTTACTTAGATAACATATCTTTCTAATGGTAAAACAACTTTTGAAAGTGGTGCTTCTTATTATATCTGTATTTAAAAAAACACCATTTAGTAATCAAATAGTATTATGGCCAAATGAAATTAATCTTTAACAATTCACAAGATAAGTGCTTTTTACAATCTTTAACAACAAAATTTTAATGGAATTTGGAGTTTAAGAGTGGCCTTATCATTTGGCCACTGTTACATATTAAAATGATGTTTTGGTATTTGGCTCCTTAGCATATTGGGTGTCGCCAGGGAGGATAGAGTGGGGGGAGGTGATACAAAAAGTCCAATCTAGGTACTAACCCACTATAGCATCTGCAGTACCAGTTTCACCATCAGTAGAAGGATCCACAGCATAACCATAACTCGTAAATGTCCGTCTTTGATTTTCAAACTGAAATTCACTTATATGTGCCTTTTCAACAAATCCTGATAGCATATTCCTATTTGCCTTCATCTGCTGAGTTTGGAATGGATTGTCCGGACCGAAGGATGGTGCAAATAGTTCCTCATACTTTGGATTGTGCATTAGTTCTTGATTGTCTTTGATTAATACTCTAGTGTCATCGTTATTCTGTAAACAGAAAACATAAAAGTTGCAAATTGGTATGAAATTTAATGTTTTGACAAAAGCAAACTAAAGACTGAAATTTTCCAAAAATTTAAACAGTTGCAACTAAATCTGTTTATAGAGTCTCATTATTGCCTGTATATAAATTTTATATTTAATATGTAAAAAAATTTAATTATATTTTATATATGTCGGAGTTGGGTCTTTCTCCACGACATCGTTGCTACCGGGTCTTGGTTTCGTGGGCGTCATTTGGGTGAAGTGCGAGCATTAAAACACCAGAGACACGGATTAACACAATATATTTCGGAATCTACACTTATCACCCAGCATATGAACAACTCCGATCGAGCAGCAGGTTCGGGGCACCGTTCTTACTTCTACTACACTACTCTTTTAAATCGACTCGCCACTCTGCCAACACGCACCACAACATGTCACCGCAAACGCCGCCTTCTCAACACTGTACTGGCGCCTCGACCCCGCTCGAGCTGTTAAGAGCCACTCGAGGCGCTTGCTCTGCTCTCATTGGTCATATGCAAGGTGCCATACTTATAATTTTAAAGACGAACTAAATACAAAGGATATCAAGTTTCTACTTTACAAAATAAGAATCAAATTAACAATGTTTTCTTAAAAATGATTAAAACGTAAGACAATATTGTTGTGTTTGTAGCTTCCTCCGACATATATATAATATTATATTATATTATATTATATTATTTTATATTATATTCTATTTTATATTTACTTCATATAATTTTATATAAAGTATTATATAAAATCGTTTATTCGAAGACCCTTTCGTGCTCGAAAGAATTTTTTTATAGAAATTTAGGGTAGAAAGAATTATTACCGTAGGAGTCACGATTGGTGCGGCGCATATTTGCATCTTATTTGCCAATGATAACTTTGGATCTACAGGTCTTAAATGTGTCAACTCTTCATTGCTGTATTGTTTACTACTTTCTGATATGTCTTCTCCATCATCTTCAGAACTGCTACCATAATTCTTTATGTTAAGCATTCTGTAACATGTATTAAATCTTAACACTTAAGTATTTATTACAGTAATATTAATACTTCTTTTCTATTATTTGTTATTTTACAAAACACATTGTGTTATTCACATTACATTTGTCATTTGTCAGTGTCAACTGTGAGTCAACAAACGTCAAAAAACCATGACATTTGCGTTTTTAAATAGTGGTGTTGTCTTAAAATGGATTAACTTTTCCAGATATAAATAAAAAAGACGTGAAATAAACAAGAACAAAAAAGGCATAACTTAAGGCATTATAATATAAATTAGCCACTTTTAGCAATGTTAAGGAGAGTTAACTATTGCACAGATTATGTAAGAGTTTTTGATGTAATCAATGTGAGCAACATTTGGAAAGAAATAGTCAGGTGATGAGTTCTTGTGACAGCACATAAAGATCAATAAAATAATTTAAAAAAATCTTCTAAAATGGCTTTACAGGCAGCAGTAAAGGGCAAACTTATCAGCGTTATTGGAGATGAGGTAATCTTTATAGTTTTTACCTAACATTACTTTTATTCTTTGAACTAATAGAAAAATACAAGTTTCCAATTGTTTTCAGGCAAATACTTTATGTTTCTGTTGTATTTCGTTTAATGCATATAATAATTAGGGTATTAAAATATGTGTTTTATTAATTACAGGACACCTGTGTTGGTTTTCTCTTGGGAGGGATCGGAGAAATCAACAAAAACAGACACCCAAACTTCATGGTTGTGGACAAAAGTGAGTAGAACTTGTCTCGGGTTCTTGATTGATTTGATACCTTTATTCTCTATATTAGATTACATCATTATGATTTTCTTTTTTAAAAAGAACTTATCTATGAAATAAAAAAATAATGACTAATTAGAAGACTGCGCTGTGCAATTGTCTCATCTTATTTAGAAATCATCTTAAATGTGAAATTCAAAAGGTTTAATTTCAAACACGAAGTTTCTATATTTCTTGGAGAATTATAGAAATTACACTGTTACTTTCAGACACACCAGTCAGCGAGATAGAGGACTGCTTTAAGCGGTTTGTGAAGCGAGATGATATAGACATCATCCTCATCAACCAGAACATTGCAGAAATGATCCGTCATGTGATTGATGCACACAATGCACCCGTACCATCAGTACTGGAGATTCCCTCCAAGGACCATCCCTATGATGCCAGCAAGGACTCCATCTTACGTCGTGCTAAGGTATAATTCATATTCATACTAAAATTATCAATGAAAATGTTTAGATGGATGGATGGATGATTATATGTCCAAAACAGCTTAACGGATGTTGATGAAATTTGGCCCAGATGTAGAGCATAGTCTGGAAGGACACATAGACTACTTGCTAAGATTTTTTTATTCATTATTCAATAATTAGTGCATTTTATACTACAGTTATGTCACCACTTAACCCTTTAATTCTACTATGATTTTTAAATACAAGTAAACGGAGCAAGTTGGTCAATGTGTTAACATCATATTAGCTTTAAAAAAAGGTAATTCTTTGTAATCTATACTAATATAATAAAGCGTAAACACCCACTTTTTTGTTGCCTAAGATGTCAGCAATTACAGCATATTTTTGAATAATGTTTTTTTTATAAGAAACCCTACACTTACGTCACACTTTAGGCTATTTATTTTCACGTCATTAAACTTAGGGGGTAAATATTTTGGATAAAAACCCTAATGTGGGAAAGAGACCATTAGTTGCTGCCAACATCAAGGAAGCAAGATTGCCATGGTTTGTCATCATGTCATGTCATTCTGACATTTGCAATTGATAATTTGACAAATGTAGGTAAACAATGAAATAAAGTTTTTATAATTTCACATGGATGAAGCCGCATGGGAACAGCTAGTAGTTAAATAAAACAGTAGAAACAAGTGTAACACTTGTTATTTAATGTTATAATATTATATTTTATTATTAGATTATCCCATATTCTTCACTTTTGGTTTACTTTTAAAAAGGTTAAGTTTTCTGTTATATATCTTTGATCAGAATAATCTATTTTATTTGGTTTAAGCGAAAAATTTCACATTGTCAGGTGTTTTTAATAACACAATAAAATTTACAAAAACAAAGAATAGATTACTATACCTCTTGTCTTTGTTTAAATTAACAATTATAATAATAAGTATTGTACATTTTTTTAATAAAACAAACCCACAGTTTATGAATATTTATTGGTATCTGTTGAATATAAATGTGTTATTCTTCTCACTTTGATTACCATTAAAACAATTTCATTCCATCCTTTGGAAAATAGTAGAGACAATAATCTGTTTTAAAGCAAGTGTTACCACACTAGAATATCGCAGATATAAGCACATGTCATATTGTTGAAAACTCCATCTTCATAATGTTGCCGTAAAATTCTTCAGTTGTTTTGTGTCCCTTTTATTTAAACACTACATAACCTTGAATATTAATATTTAAATGTATGTAGGAAGTTAAAAATACATTTTTAAATAAGCTAACATGAATCCTGAAGGATCTGTCTTGCCTTATATTTTGAGCATTTTATTATGTTTAGCAAATTTTACCACATAATTTTCGAAAAGTTGCTATATCATTAAAACCGATAGTGTTGCCATTACTTATACATATTAGTTTTTAATGAATGCTGATAGAAATAAATTATCTTGTAATCTTTGGTTATTTGTTAATTATATACTAAACTTAAAAACTATTCTTAGTCAAACAAATTCTTATGTATGATGCAGGACTATCTCATTGTATCATACCACAAATTGAACAAAAAGATAGTTTTTTTTTTATATAATCCAATTGTTTTACAGCTTTACCTTTAATGTTGTTAATATTAATTAAACAATACAATTGACAAACAATGACATTAGTTAATGTTGGGGTTGCCATTGTTTTATTGTTGTAAATCATAGAATGCTTATATTTTTATTAAAATGAAATTGTTATACACAAATAAGAATATTAAAAACATTTACTAATTTATTTGAATATAATGGGTTGTGCTGTACATGTTCAATGTGTAATCATATTTATGGGGTATTCTTTTTTTATTTACAGGGCATGTTCAACCCAGAGGATTTGGTACGCTAAAAAAAAGTTTATTGCATGGTTCTTTACCTGTAACGTTTGCAACATATTGGCAAATGTAAATATGCCCAAAACAAAACGAAGAAATCAACTAACACCTAATAAATAACCTGTTTTTTTTTTTTCAACTTTCATAAGTCTGTCAATGTGTGCAATTTTTGAACTAAACTTGTTTGACATTTAAACCTAACACATTCCACAATAAATTTTATTTTAAAGAAATCATTTTACTATATCATACTGCAATAATTTCGAAGCATTTAAATATAGATAAATTATTGAAATATGTAATATTGTTGAGTATTAAAAATACTTATTTAATTCTTGTTTAAAGTTAAAACTGTATTATAGAATATTACCATAAAGTTTGTGTTTTATTTTGATCCTG
This sequence comes from Papilio memnon, assembly GCA_003118335.3. Classification (NCBI taxonomy): domain Eukaryota; kingdom Metazoa; phylum Arthropoda; class Insecta; order Lepidoptera; family Papilionidae; genus Papilio; species Papilio memnon. Next base: position 317,399 of record LD700008.1, on the reverse strand, counting down.
AATTGAAATGTCAGTGTGCTGCATGTGTCTATGGCAAGAGGTGTGTTCTTTGATGCCGTGTGCTATAAATACAGCTTGCAGTTGTGTTTTGGAGTTATAAGGTAAGTTGTGTTATGACTTATGTTAGTAGATCACAAAAATTATTAACTCGTATTTTTTTTAATTTTCAGTCAATGTTTGGAGCTGATAACTACAGTACTTGATTAACTTTTAATGATACATTGTTGGTGTTATCACATGTATATTATAGTCTACTTGTATATTTATTAGAAATAAAAATACTAAATAAATTTTAATCACTTTATTTACAAATATTTATTAACAACTTATACATAGTAATACTATATGCACAAATATTTGGTATTGTATCTGTGCCTACACAAATGTCAATTGAACATAGATTAAAACATTAACATTTACCCAGTATTTGGTTTTTGTAACTGTTAAGTACCCGTAATAAAGAAAACATATCCGTTAGAATGCGAAACCGATATCATTCGGTGGTCTAGAACATTCTAAACCGAATCGCATTACTAAATAAGAGAGGACTATACAAATCAAAAATAAAACATCAATTTATTGGGTTGTATTTTCCTCTCTAGTAATAGTCATCGCCGTGGACCAATTGTCTTGTCAGGAGAACCGTCGCTTTACTTGTTTAGTCATCAAATTCCGCGACGTCATTTTCAGCCTTTTTGTGTCCTACCCAGTCCCATTTTGAGTAATGTAGTTTTGTTTTCTTGAATTTCGGATTTTTCGACGTTATACGAACGAAAACTCTCCGACCGAAGAGCGGTTGTAGTTGTCGGAAGTTGTCAACGAGAGGCAGGTTGAGGTTTGAAAGAAGGCCACGGAAATTGTCCATCTAAAAGACAAAGGCAATTGTAATATAATGCTTACGACAAAATACAGAAGATGAGTGTAGAAGGTTTTTGCTAAGCCAGAGTTAGCTAGCATTAAAATTAGAAGACAGGGACTAGCCTAATATTAAATAAAACATAAATTGATACCTAACAAAGTTTAAAACTCCAGTGGTAATCCCTAAATGTAATTTTGGAAACAAAAAGACCGATAAGTACTCTGTTAGTCGCGTCAACAAATATTAGTAACCTTCGAATTGTGTTTGAATATTAAAAAAAATAAGTAGTTTTTTATAAAAAGTTCTGTATCACATAATTAGTCTATGACATAGTGTATTTACGCATGTACGCAGAGTTAAAAAACTTGATATATGTGCGCACCTTTACAAGATCTGTTAAAGACATGAAAGATAATAAAAAAAATACCTGGAACACGGAGATTGGTAGGTAGTCGGAGAATATGACCCACGTGACGGCTTCGGCGCATGGCGGCGTGGTCAGTGAGCCTTTGTACGTGTAGAAGCGCTCAGTGTCTAAACCTGACAGAATAGAAGAGAGGGAGAACGTGTGGGGAAGTTGCATGCTTGTGTTGAAGTTCTCAATAGCAGAGAGATTCTTCACGATGGGCGTTAGTAGTTTGGCGTCGAATTCCACAACCTGAAAATGAAACTTGAGATATAGTCTTATTGTATTTACTTACGCATTTAAAATCCTTAATGTAGACATGAAAACCGATGGAGATGAAGAATTGATTTTGCTTGGCAAATCATTACTAACAAGTTTGTATGTTGCTATGACAAAATTTCGATTTTAATACAATTTAAGCGTAGAAATCCATTACACCGAAGTAGATAGACGTCCCCCACTGCATATAAAATGCACAAAAGAATATAACTAACCTGATAGAAGAAAGCAAGCACACAAAGACCGTCAGGATGCTGCAACGCCTCTGCTAAACTTCTGTACTTCTTGTTTCTGTGTATGATGTGCATCTCAAGAGGTAGACGCATGTCGTTGAGTGTGTGCTCCGAGCCGCGGTTGTTCTTGTCACCCCAGTGGAAATGAAAGCTCTCGATCTCGTACTCATTGTCCAACGGACCGCCGAAGATGTAGGGCAGACGGAAACCTTTCTTTTCCTCTTCAGATGAGTACTTTGGTATAGTTAATGCCACTGTAAAAGTAAGTTTGTTTTGCAATACTAATTTATAGTTTCACTACCTCGACTATGGTCTTTGATATTTTACTAATTTAATGGGTTGTTAACACTTAAAAATCAGGCAGCGTTTATCAACCTTTTTCATAAAAACTTTTGCCCCCTTCCTGATTGTTATCTATCTCTGTTCAAATTTTCATCTAGATATATCCAGCCATTATGTGGATACAAGCACCTATGCATCCATTCATCTAAACGTATTAATTTCTAGTGAAGTAATGATTCATGGGCGTCGCCAGGGACAGTAGACAGTTGGAAAATGTACAGTAGATGTAAACTTCGAATGAGCCCTATTAATAGACCTCTAGTCCTAACTTAGATCATCAGCGACGCCCATGTACTGATTAAGTACTTAATGATTACCTGAGTGACCATTGTTAGTTATAGTCAAAGGTCCCGGCAGTGGATTCTGGTAGCCGACCAGTTCCATGGCGGGTATAGAGATGGGAATGGCCTGGCGCGCTGCAATGGCGATAGGCGACTGTTGTCTGCCGCCGCACGCCGGGTGTAGCACCGCCCAGCGCCGTTGATCTGATGCTCTGTATCCCCAGCCCATAACTAACGAAACTGCACAAAGAAATAAATGTTTAAATGTTTATCGCCTGTGACTTTAGCCAAGTGGAACAAAAATACTTAGTAACTTTAATCTGCCTATGATGTATTCCAGACTGGGGTTACATAACTAACACCCATCCATTCATATACTCAAACTAGACATAAACAAGGTATACTTGGCGTAAGTGCCTACAATAGTAAGTGCCTACAAATTGGCGATAGGACCACTACAAAATGGAAAAATTATAATAGGTTAAGGATGCGGGAGTCTACTAAATGGGAACCATAATATTATAAGGTATAGATATTTTTATTTTTATTTGTATCGTGAATAGAGTTATAATTAATTCTCACAAATCGCATTTGTCACGTGAAACTTCGTAATAGTATTGTATTATATTAGTATCTATACATTGTATTTATTATCTGTGGAAATATTAAGTTTGAAGAACTGTTAAAAACATAAATCTTATCAAATGCATTAAAAATTCCGCATGCAAATACTGTTTAAAGTGCATTCCAAATAATTAATTGTATGTCAGTCGTTTAAAGTAGCTATTTAAGTTGTCCTTTTGAATAGCAAACGAGTGTTTGCCGCAATTTATACCCGTACCATAGACAATGGCGACGTGTCATGTATCAGAATAACCTAATTAAGTTCAAAAAGCGCGGCAATAAATTTAACAATCGGCGCTGATTTACAATTCTCCTTTGTGAGCGGTTAACTAGGATTTTATAAATTACACAGCTATTTTTGCAATGCCATCCGTCAAATTAACTATACAAATCTATGCAAATTTGTTGTTCGAGTTTGGTCTTGAATTTTAGAATAGTTTGAGTGCAGAACATTGAGTATTGATTTTTGCCGCATAATTGAGGCTAGTACCGTTTGCGACAAGGTATTCGTATTTTCCTAAGTGATTGGGGCGCGCAACCTTAGGAACGTCCAGACGCTGCGCTGGGTTCGGGGGGAAGATGACAATATCGCCTCGGTGACCAAATGTCTACATTTTTGTACTGCAAGGTGACGAAACGAAAGTGTGCGTTGTGGTGCATACGTCTCATCCCATCCCCATCCCCTACCTGGGTCCTATTGCATGCATCCCATTGAAATCTACTTCACACTTCCTATCCTTAACTTATACGAAAAGTAGAAGATTAAAATTAGGCTTTCATCACGCACCCTTGTCAGGAGAAACGCAGTCTAAGCGTTTGTTTAATTTCCTTTTCAATATTTTTGTTTGTATTCTTTGAATTAACAAACAGGCGAGTTCAGTTTTACTCGTACAATACACAGACTTAGAGGTAAATTTTAAGTCACGTTTCCACGCAAACGAGTAAGAACAATAAATGCTGCATTTCATTAATAATATCTATTAGTCTTGTATATGCTAGTATATTTAGTAATACATAGGTTATTGTTAAATATAATCACATGCGTTTAGAAGCAACTGAACGATGCTTCGGTAAATACGTCTATTTTAATTCGGGTCAACGTTTCATGCACATCATTGTTTATATAATCTGTGTTATTATTTAATGTTACAATTATATACAACTATTATAACTGCAGATGATGTTTACCAAATGTATTATCTACGCTTGTGTAATTTAAAGTGAGAGATGTATAATTTCGCCATTTTATTGAATAATTTTAGTTTTGTATACTTAAAGTAACATTAGACCTACCTAATATTACTGAAATCACGCGTTTACCAACTTTTTCTACAAGAAATGAAGAATTTTTAAGATAAAAACCAAAGTGGCTAATATCAACTAGACTTTTAATTAAAATTTATTTTAAGTAACACTAGCCTTTATGGTGTGTATATTCTTTATGAGTTGTAAAACGATATATTTTGTCCAGAAATATCAACAAGAAGAATATGAAGAAACTTGCCATATACACCAACCAACCTCCGTAATACGCAATATGAAAAAGAAAATTAAATTAAATTAAATTAATTGGTACGTTTTAATTCTATTATACAGTACTTATAATTAACGTAAATTAAATAAAATTTATTATAGCATTATGCTATTTAATTCACAAAAAAAACTAACTAGTCTCGTAAGAGTAAATATCCATAAAGGGTAATTGATTGCATTAAAATCAGTGACTTGTAAAATAAATGCAATTGGTCGTAATTAAGTTCGTTGAGTTTGATTTCAGATTCAGTCTCTTGTTTTGTTAGACATTTCCGAAGTTATTACGTTTTTCAGTGAAGTAGATGAATAGTCATTCTTCGGTGATAATATTATCCAAGTATAACTTGCACTTAAACTATAGTTTTCATATATGATTTCAATTTTTTAAATCTTAATTTCAATAATTAAAAGGTAAACGACTTGCAATTTAATTTGTAAAAACTTTATGATGGAAAATAATTTTGTTATACCAGATTTACAGCCACAACTATGAAAATAGAAAAAGAACTTGCATTTATTTCTCAAAGAAAAAAATTACACAGGACGCTCAAAGAACCAGTAAAAAAGGCGGCAAACGCTAAAAGTAGAGGCGTCAGATTTTTTTTTCGATGTCTTCCAAAAGTAAAATTTTAGCGATAAGAAGAAAACATCGAAAGGGATGTTTTACCGTTGGGAAGATCAGCCTAAGAATCAACACAATTAGCACTTTTGTCCCACAGGATCCCGTCGAAAGAAAACCTCTCTTTACCGTACTGAGTGTATACACCCAACTTTTTACTCGATTTGAAAAAACATCGATAACATGTGAAGTCAAATAACAATCGCATTTGTACATAATTCCTTTTGACCCTGGTTGTTTAATAATTAAAATGTTGCAACCTTTTACCTTTGAACTATGAACCCTACACCTTGTATAAATTAGACTATATCGAAAAAATATTTAAGTTAAATTCCATATAATCATTACAAAAATAACAATTAAACTGTCATTTAGCGTACACTTCTATGAACATATACAACTTAAATCTATACATATAATAAAATTGGAGTGTCTGTTTGTAATATCAAAAGAAAAATTCCAGATTTCGGTACTTGCGTTGCTGATAACGAAAATCGCATTAAAAATTTTTTTGTTTGTCCGCAAGCCGCGTTTGTTCCGATATCTTACCATATTGAATTTGTTCCTGTTTAGGGTGCTTATGAGTTCGTCAATGACCAAGTTCCATAGTAACGGCGAGAGGACCCCGCCTTGCGGGCATCCTATCTCCGAAACCGTTGGGCCGATTTTGACGGAACATTCACTGAAGGGTAGCTGACATGGATAGGCATATTATAGGGTACATTATTAATTCCTGGCTGTCAAAATGGCGTCACGGGTGCTCTAAGTTTTCTCTAAGGAAGTTTGCGGGCGACAGCTCGTATGTACATAAAAATTGTAATCGTCGATGCAAGTATGCTTAAGTTATGAATGAAGTAAGGCCAAGAGAAAAAGAATGAAAACAAATTCTTATGAATTCATAAATATTTATAAAAATCAACATTCTAAACGATTACAATATGTTATTACAAAACTAATAACAGTCCTTCGATTATGAATGAAAACGAAACAATCTTAGTTATTAAAGGTTAGAATACAAACAACTGACTAAGAATTACATTACATACTTGATAAGTAAAACGGCAGAATACTGGAACGAATGTTCAAACATTTAACAAACATGTTACAATTACGTCAACATTTTAGTGGAATGTAAGTTTGAACGTTGCATTAAAATGTTACTTACTAAAATGTCGTTTTAATATTCTCCCGAATGAGATTCAAATAAGTAACAGAGCTAACATAATAGTTACTATAATATATAATATAACTTTATATTCTCATGGTTTTTACAAATATAATGGTACAAATTGGTATTATTTGGGTTTTATTGTTTTTTTTCTTTATTTCACTGTAATTTTGCATGCTATTCTGTATAAACGTTTAAAATGTGCGACGCCTACTAACCACGTAAGGTGGGAATGTGTTATGTACCCATATTGTATTATTTTGTAAATAAGGATTTAAAAAAAAAACATTTTAGTCAAGGTTCCTGTTTTGGACACCTCTGATTATTATCACTGATACTGGCCATTTACGGTTACCGGTAAATTTTGTTTCGGTTTCGGTAAAGTGCCGTGAATCTTAAAAAACGGATAGGTCGACTAAAAAGTAACGTTTTCTGTACACTCAATAAATATTTTACATATTTCGTTCAACGTAAAGAGAGCAATGAAATATTTGACATCAAAAAAAATCTGACCTTGGTTGTATTTCTACTATTTTTTCTTAATTAGGAATAGAATCTGTAATTCATGGTCATTCTAACAGATAAGAAATAAATTAGATATATGTAATTTAGAACAAAACGCCTGTATGTACGTTTATACTATACCTTATTATCTATTAAAGATAAGTTCGTGACAAATCTCAGATACTGATTTTCCAACATCAATTATCGTATATCTATACTAATGATAAATGTATTAAGTGAGATGAAAATCGCAAACACAGCTGACCTTTGCGTGAAGTATTGGACCTACATTTTGAGGTTAGATTTGTGTGTATCATTATTGTATTTATTTAATGTTATTGCCTTATTTAGCACGTAGTCACCCTGACTTCTTTTATAACTATAGATTCTCGGTTACCAAGTCACTCTTGCTTAAACTAATCAGAGTACTAAAGTTTATTTTTGTACAAGAAGGTAGTAAACGAGCAATCGGCCAAAAATAACGATGCACTGCCGCGTATTGACATCTGCAATCAGCTAAAGATTTGCTAGCATTGCTTATTTTTGATAAACAGAATGGACAATGAAATTCAAGCAAATTATAACACTACCTAAGTGCGCCATAACCGAAAAAAAAACCCGAAAGTATACATACAATCATTGATCCCTAATTTATCTTCTTACCGCAGTTTTGCCCGTTTTTTTTTCAGATTTAAAGAATTTCTTAAACACTAATGCATTCTCGAATTTAAAAAAATCTTGTAATAAACGTAGCCTACGTTACTCAGTAATAATGCAGCTTTCTAATGGCAAAAAAATATTAAAATCGGTCTTTAACTTTATTTGTAACCTAAAAAAAATACAATATTTTGTTTCGTACATAAAAACTTTTCTCTTTTTGAGTATAGAAGTATACTTAGAATTTAAATACTAGAATATGGGCAAAAACTAAGAAATTGCAGATAACTGTTGGTCAAAATATTAACTTTGTTGTACGAAATGAATAGAAGGAAGGAGGATTGGGTTAGCACGTTGTTACCAAGGTTTATCAGCCATTTCGTATTTGACTTACTTCTCTCTCTTCACACATTCATCTCTTAGTTCTTTCTTTTCACAAGCATGTTCGAAGTGTTCTAATCACAACCCGTATGCTAATCTACCATAGATTTATTACTTTTTCTATTCTTATACGCATTAAGATCACATCCATAGCCTTTTTACTATTAGTTTTACATTTAATGTAAAAAAATGAATGATTCATTTCCATGTATGGAAAAGAGCGACCCTAAGTTTTCCTGATAACCAATTTCAAAATTGATATCGTCAAGAAATTTTTATTGATGCTTTTTATCTGTTTTTGAATAAGGACAGGGAGATGATAATTTAAATACAATTGCCTTGAGTCAAAAACAGTAAAAAAATGGCAATATTTATCAGGAAATTATCAATCCAAAAACAATTCTTTCTCTGATGGTTACAGTTACAATTATTTATTTCTCTCAAAACATCTGACTATGTACACTCATTAGAATTTTTTTTCTTAAACGTTCATCGTTTCATAGTTTTGTTTATTCAATACTGACTGTTCCAGTCGGATGTTTTTGCGAGCCAAGCGGTTCGGTTGTACGCAGAGTATGAAAACTGCAACAACTGGTCTCAAATGAGTTTCATTTTTAATATCAAAGTTTTAGAAATTCAATCCCTTTGTATTCATAACTACTTTTTCAAAATCAACTAGAAACTAGCATAATCTTCACTACAACTACAATTAATAATATCTTTGTATTGTTTACGTTAATCCTATTTTTTTATCATTTTAATATTATACAGGAGAAATATTTCTGTTCCACAAAATCTACAAACCTATTACAAATGGGAATGTAAAAATAATAAAAATTGTTTAAATTAATAATTTGAATTAATAATTTTCGTAGACCATATTAACTTTAATAAAATATATTATATTGTATTTATTTCGTTCAAATTTCTGTTCAAAAGTTTAAAATTAAAAAGACATTTTAATATTTTTTTTAAATTATAAGATTTTATCAGAATTATCCAATCCACGGCACTGGAAAAAAATTTAAAACTAAAACTCACCGTTTACCGCCAAAATTGCAAGTACAGATGATATTAGATGCTTCATTATTAAAATTAAAAAATAAATTGTATCAAAAATTAAAAGAAATAAATGTACGTTCAGCTATGCCTGCTGCCGTGGTGCTTGCAGTTTATATACTACACTTTGTGCTGCGGCGAGCCGCGCTTTCAATGGCCCAACGCGTCATTGCCGTGAGAAATAACCCTAAAATGCCGCAACACATTTTCCTTTTGGATTTTCGTGCACAAATCATATCGGCCGATTTATTTCTCTATTTCTTACTTCATTACAATGAACTGTTTACAGTTTATTAGATTTGAGGCGAAATGGCAAGGGATTCTGCATTTTTTAAGCTAATAATTTTGTTGAAGTACTTAAGTACTTTGGTCTAGGTGGGATCGTGGTCAAGCGCTGGTTTATACATGATAAAAACAATGAAACGAACGAATCAGAATATAAAATCTCTTCTGAAATCACATCTTATTTGTTTTTTAAATTATTGCTGTTACTTAACGAGGATACGAAGCGAATAAATCTTCTATCTAGGAATTCTCGTTGAGGGAACTTACTTATGTTTATTTAATTATGATTTAACAACAAGCTATTATTTATTTATTTATTTCTTAGATTTATTACTTGGGGATTATATAGGTTCTTCTGTTTGGTTTCTAAGACCAATAGATATCAGATTATTCTTTTATTGATATATTTTCCAACAAAATCGCGCTTGTTCAAAATGGGTCCATTATGAATTACTAGATTTCGCCCGCGACTCCGTCCACGTGGAATTTAATAAAACAAAAGTGAGTAGCCTATGTGTTCTTCCAGACTATGCTCTACATCTATACCAAATTTCATTGAAATACGTTCAGCCGTTTAGGCTACAAACTCTAACAAACATCCATCCATCTAAACTTTCGCATTTATAATATTGGTAAGATAGTAACATTTATGTGCGATGGAATTCGAACAAATCAAACTTATTAGAAAGTTTAACGATTCGATAAAAACGCTCGTTTTTAAATTGTATTGCTTACCTAGCGATATTTAAAATCTAAGCATCTGTGTAAATTGGTTCAGAATGTATAGTTCGAGGTAAGAATGTCGAACTTTTATCTGTCTGGTCAATTTTGGTTCGTGTAGCATTCAAAGTGTTGAGGGCTGATCGCCCAACGGGCCAAATACTCGGAACAATAGATGATAACATTGCAATAACTCTCTGAGATGATATAAGTTATAGAGCCACCGTCCAAACATCCCATTGATTAGAATCATAATAAATAATAGCATCGCTGAAGAAAATTAAAACATCGCAAGGACATCAGCCGATGTAATAATAGTTACGTGTCTTTCATTTTATAACACGACTATCTGTCGCCCGTGAATACTTTCCATAAAAAATTGCTATGAAAAACCTATTTTTTATATTTTTTTAACTACATACGACTAAGGGCCTGTCCCACCAAATTGTAAATTGTCTGATAACAATACAACGTGTAAAATATGTAATGGAAATATCGGATTTTGTTCCCTTATCCGACAGTGACGTCATTTTTAAGGTATCTGAGGCTCTATCAGCCAGTGGTGGGAGTGGGACAGGCCCTTAACCTCTCTAATTTATCTATTGACTAAAATTAGGTGCAGTGTTACAAGGGTTGCTGTTTGGATATAATAAAGAGATTGATAAAACAAGAGATCCTAGACTAGCTTACGTCGAGTTTTGTGAGAGTCTATGGTAAGGTGAAGTGTCATTACAAACAATGTGTACCTTAATATGCAGGACAAATATAACTAAAGGTAGAAAAGTGCAAAATTGCGAAACGGAAGTACATAGTGTTGTTAGTTTCGGGATTATTTGTTTAATTTATCGTACTACGAACGGAATTATCAAAATCTTTTTTTTTTTAGAATAAAAAACGTAAATCGTAAATCATCGCCTATTGTCATAGTATGAGGGATGATTTTTCAATAACCTATAATTCTCACCAATTTACTAATCCCCCATTTCAATTACAACTAAAATTATTAACTGCTCAAAGTCTACGCCCTTTTTCAAGTCTAATTAAAATCACAAACAGAGCTTAGAATATAAATACGGACCAGTTTATCTGTTGCCTGCATTTTTATCTCTGTTGAATAATTCCTTCGCTGAGTCTATTTTATTCTTTATTTCTATTATATTAGACCACAAAGACCATGGTAGTTATTTGTATAAAGAAAAATAATTATTAAATGATTAATCTCTATTGTATTCTCTTAAAGGTTTATTAATAAAGGATTAGACATCATTTTGTTCACACTTCGAGTTTCTATTTATAAAGCAGAATTCGTCTAAATGAGACCACAAAGTCCTGATAACTCTAATCCATTAATAGTTGACTAGGCTTCTATAGGAATAAACAGAGCTAGATAGCTTTGACAACAAGGAACAACAAACCAACTCGTAGCAACAGTTTGTACCAGGCAAGCTCTACCCATATGGCATCATCATCCTTTATCAAACTGTTGGATATAGGCCATCCCCAATATCTTCCACACAATGCGGTATTCCTCCTTCCGCATCCAACAGCTTCCCGCCGTGCGCACTCAGTCGGGTAACGCGCCTTTGAAATATTTTCTCATTAAAACCAAAGCCGCAGCTGAATTAGAGAAATACTACATGATGGAAACAGTACGTAGATTTATCGATTTACTCTTTGATTTACAAGTCAGGTTACATTGGCTTATCAGTAATTACATTCTATACGGTAACTGTGACCGGTCATTATCACCCGCAAGTAAACCGTTGAAAGACACGAAATGTGCATATTTTGTTCGACCTGCGAATATCCGATAGATGTACATACTTAAGTATATGAAAAACAAAGAGATGAATATGTTACTCGCGATGTGATCGACGAAGCAAAACAAAACAGCCAGAGGTAACTACTTAATTTTCTTCTTCTTGTCCTATGTCCCTAAAGTGGGGCAGAGGGCGTCCACAGTGCGCCGCCAGCTCGCTCTATCCCGCTCTCGTTTTGTCTCGGGCCATGACAGCTCGATTGTCTTCATGTCGGCCGCAACTGAACGCCGCCAATTTTGTTTAGGACGGCCACGCTTTCGTGTTCCCGGTGGGATCCACTCCAGGGCCTCCCTGGGAATGTAACTGGGATCCCGGCTAAGCGGACTTAATTTTGCGTGTTATTAATTACTATTGGTGAACTGAGGTAGTGTGAATAGTACTACTCTAGTATAAGTAAGAACACAAACGTAATAAAGATCAATACTAAATAAGACGGCACTAACAGACATCGGTAGCGTAGGAAGGAATGGCACCCAGGATATTGCAAGAAAAAACGATGCCCAATTTTGCTATTTGCCCTTTGGAACAAATTTCCACTCTCTCGTTACAAACATGAAAAATTAAACAAGGTGGTTATCGCAACAGCTAGCACAAGGCAGCTATGGGCAGACAAAGGCTGATGATGATGATGCTTACATAGAATGTTTTTTGGTGTATTCTGCAGTAGGAACTAACTGTTCGCGATCACTATATCTCATCGAATTTTGAACTTCACATGACAAAAACGAAAAAAAATTGATTCACCCCTTTTAATAATAATAAAGTTTGATAGAGACAAGCTAGAAGTCTTTAATGCATAATTCATCTTCCTCATCAATTCTGTTTCCATTTTAAATCACAATATAACCTTAAAAAGGTGATGTTAATTATGCATGTGTACGACGCAGATTTATTTAGTGAGTAGATGTTCATCACTTAATTGTGTCGGGATACGCAAATCGCGTAGACATTTTCATACAATACGTTAAATCTAAGCGCCTTGGAGCCTTTTACATGTGGCGCAAGTTATAAAATACGAGAGGAAATAAAATAACCATTGTTACATTCCTGAATAATGGTGACAATTACATTGAAGCTTATTATGATAAATCTTAGCTGTAGTTGTCTGTTTAATTTAAAATTCTATGGGCCGGTCCCACCAAATTGTAAACTGTCTGATAACATTCCAACGTGTAAAATATGTGATGGAAATGTCGGATTTTCTTCCCTTATCTGACAGTGACGTAATTTTTAAGCTATCTGAGCCTCTATTCGCCAGTGGTGGGACAGGCACTATAACTCTCTTAAAATATACTGAGTGAAAAATATTACGAAAGACAAACATAACCTTTGCCTTGCACGCAGTTTCAAGAAAGGTGAAAAAGTTTTTGCCCTTTAAAGAAGAAACGAAATAATTCCAAATTTAAAAATTCCATTGATGACATTTTAAATTTCGAATTAATTCGATTTGTATAGATCATCATCACCATCGTCACCAGCTCACTATATGTCCCCAGCGAGGGGCTCAGCTGTTTGTTACAGGGCAGGATTCAAACGCTGGACCTGTAGATTACAAGTCAACTGCTCAAACCACAGAGCCAACGACGCTCTATTTCTATAGATGAATGAATTAAAAAAAACTACACCCGAGTTTATTATTTCTCGTCTCTCATACTTTAAACCGAAGATAAAATATTAATTCTGTTATCGTACAGTGTCAAATAACATCCATCAGCGCGGACAGGCGGGGTCTCGTGGACGTAAATCATGTATTCCGCGCCTAACCTAATTGTTTAAATTGTTTTATAGACGTGAGCCCTATTGTTTATTCTCCACTGGCGACTGTTTCATGTTCCGAGCTTATAGCTTGTAGACGTAGGCGGAGTCTTGTCATTTTTATTGCTCTTTTATATGCCGCCTAGTTATTAATATTATTTGCAACTCTATATTAATCACTAGCTGTTACCCACGACTTCGTCCGCGTGGAGTTTAAAATTCAAAACTTATGTTCGCCCCTTTTTTCAACCTATTACCAAAAGTATTGTCTTAGTTGTAATCTACGAAATTACAGAAATCTACTGATGCCAGATACCAAATTTCTAAGCCCGGTAGTTTGTGAGCTGATTTTTCGGTTACCCTTATTGCTTGTGTTCGCGATATCTTCTAAACTATTTGTCCAATTTAAATACTGTAAAGGACAATTTTATTCTACATTACATTCTCCTGACAACAAACGCATTTATTTGGATAAGAATTAATCTTGAAACCATTGAAACAACGACGCAAATAGAAGGCGGTATTTTGTCTTTCGTGTGTTTTGTTTGGAAGTCGGTTTTGTTTTTATCTCAAGTAAATACTTCAGATTAAATCTACTGTACTAGTCAAAAGCTACCTTGGTAGCTTATGTCATAAATCGGGTGCTACCACATCAATGATGTTTGTCACATGGTGGCGCCTGACAGTGTTATTCGAATAAAATGTTCGCGCCATGCATCTTAACGAGATTCACTTACACACACACTTAAGAGGTAGCTAATTCTTCATTTAAATCATAAAAGATTTGTATTTTTGTATGTATTGAAATAGCTCAAAAACTACTGGGCCGATTTATTAAAAAATCTCACCATTAAAAAGCTACGTTATACTACACTAAGTGACATAGGCTATACTTTTGATAATTTTTTAATTTTACGGGGACGAAGTCGCGAGCAATAGCTAGTACGTAATGAACTTTTTTTTTTTTTATATCATAGGGCGGCAAACGAGCAAGAGGCCACCTGAATCCGCCAAAATGGCGAAGCGGCCGCTGCCCATAGACATTCGCAATAGCGGATGCGTTGCCTACCCTTAATCGACGAAGGAGGAGACGCACATAAACAGGATATTTCCCCTTTCTATGCGTCTCCTACACCGGCAAATCCACGTTCCCTTACCATCCTATTCTTATAAGAAAAAGAGTGGAAAGGAAAAGGGACTAAAGTTGGGCCTCCGGCACCACACTCATCAGACGAAACGCGGAATTGCTCCCACTTCACGCCTGTCTTCTGTGTGGTCGTGGTATTGCACCGGGCGAGCCGACCCATTCGTGCGAAGATGTTAAAGCGGGCTCTACCAATCTAAGAACTTAATTGTTTCGAGTTTTATTTATGAAATCACATCCTTTTATTTTACTGAACCGATAAAACTTGGTTTCTTCATACTTTCTATAAATCTGTAGTCTAGTTTAAATGTATTCTTTAACTAAATATATTACACAATAAAGTACAACTCCCCCTTAAATAAATTAATATTCTGGATTAGAACAAATTGTCTAGATCTGATAACACCACATATTTGACGAAATTCTTTTCATTGGTATCTAATCATCTGTTTCCAGTGATTTATTAATAATATTCTTACAATAAAATTAACAATACAAAGCAATCGGTTGAAGGTGTTTTTGAGACTAGAATACGTTTGGGCCTCTCTGATTTGTGTCCAAAGAGAAAAAATAAACTTCATTTTTCCGTTCAACCAGCTAAAAATCAACATATTAACGCCAAAAAGTGCATAGACAGACATAATAAAGAATCTTCGCTCTTGTTTAAGTAATTTATGCTATTTAAGGTATTTATAACGTTATTTAAGCGCCTATAGTTATAGTAAATGTTAATTTCCTACAGTCGTATGGCGTATTTGATCTCGTTTATCTCAGTAATATCTACTACTAGCTGTTCCTGCGCGGCTTCATCCGTGTGAAATTATAAAAAACTTTATTTTATTGTTTACATTTGTCAAATGTCAGAATTCAAATGCACAAAAGACAACTAAGGTCTTTGACATTGACAATCTTGTTTCCTTGATGTTGGCAGCAACTTATGGTCTCTTTCCCACATTAGGATTTTTATCCAAGTTATTTACCCCCTAAGTTTAATAGGGTGAAAATATATAGCCTAAAGCGTGACGTAAGTGTAGGGCTTTTTATTAAAAAAATAATTGTTCAAAATATGCTGTAATTGCTGAGATCTTACGCCACAAAGAAGTGCGTGTTTACGCTTTATTATATTAGTATAGAAGTGTAGATTACTAATTTGAATTTTGAATAAGGAACAGATCCAATGTCAAGTAATTTAGCGGAAAAATCTGTTGCTAGTTTTACGCCATCTATCGGGTTTAGAATATAACAACGAAAAATTTCTTAATGTTACGGCATGGGCGACTGTTACTAATATTTAAAAAAAAAACATTTTACTTTATACTTTATTTATTTTTAATTTTTAAAAATTCTATAAACATGTATATTGACACAGTAACAAAATGTATTTAAAGTTAGATAACCTACAAACATTTTATTTCGAATACATATACAAAATTCAGTCTAAATACCAAAATAACAAATTGGCTCAAACAACTCAAGCTTGATTGATAAAAAAAACAAATTTCGTATCTTGTCATGTGAAAATTATAACAAAAATTTCTGCATGTGTAATGTGTATATATGCAATAAACCATTCTCTGTCCTTAATGAAAATAACTAAAAAAATTACTGTTTTTGTTAACATTTTGTACAAATAAATGTACTTGTCATTATATTAGCTTACATATAAAATTACTTTTGTTATTATTTCTGTCTAGATAGCCTAGACTGACAAGTCTTTAATCCCAATTAACATCCAAAAACATCTCAACAGTCAACACTGTCCAACACATTTAAACTTGAAAATAGGGCAAGATATTGTAAATTTCAACACTGACATCTTTAAATGGGCACTCTATAAGCTATGATTTTTGTGCCTATTTATTCTTGGCAGATTTATATGGCATAGATTATACTTATGAATGGTATTAAAACCAACAGAAACCAACATGCATTTATGTGACCAAATGGAGATATGTGGTGTCCACTCTTCTCTGGGTTATGGATATGTTATGTTGTTATTCACCATTTTAGTGCTGCCAGTAGCATTAGGTGGCGCTGTTGTGAATCAGAAGTAATTAAATATAATTGAATGTTAGTAAAAATGGCAAGTAAATAAATGAAGCTTAAACTACTTACTCTAGGACTCTATCACATGTGTCAATGTTATTATATGTTTGTAGCAAATGCAGTCTAAAATTCCTAGAAATGGCACTGGAAATCATTCTAAATGTCTTATATCTTTATAATACTAAACTATATAAAATGAAATATATGCATGAATATTTGATCAAATCGGCTTGACAAATTGCAATGGAATCATCACAGATGTAGAAAAGTTTGGAAGAACCGAAGGCTGTTTGTTGTTTTTTTAATTATGCACAAATGACATAGTGAGCATAAACTAGTAGTGACATTAATATGTCATGGATATTATTAAGCATACTACTTAATTCTATTGTCTTAAGACATTTGATTCAGATTTGACACATGTCGTTCAGTCAGAATTTAATAATTGAGCTAAGCATTTCCTCATTTTCTCCGGAACAGGTACTCCAGAATGCGCTGGCTTTGGACGTCTATTCCGCGTTGGTTTCTTGGCACTCTTTGTGACACTTCCTGTCATATTTGCCTGTTTGTTTTCCTTTTTACAAGACTTTGGAGTGACTGGCTTCGGTACAGTCTTAGGTTTAGCCTCAGTTACCTCCGTTTTATTGGCTGGAAGTATAAAAAATAAAATGACTATTGTAATTATAACACATCTATTAGAACGGTGGTAAATGCAACAGCATCTGTTGCACAAATTTCCTCGACCACTCAGAACACACGCAAGTGGAAGTAATACCACATTTCGTGTAATGAGTGTGCGTGCTAAAGGCCTAATTTGAGTCGCTTTTCTCTTGTAAAACAATTTAAACATAGATTTACTTACGCTTGACTTCCTTCTTTTTGGCAATGTTTACACCTTTACCCGGCTCTCTGTGAGTTTGGGTATCCCGGGGAGCCATTTTATCTTCTTCTTTTGTATTATATTACGATGCGTATTTAGAAATAAACTCACTTTAGTTCCACAAGAGAAACAGTAATTAAGATTTGAATTGTAACGACTCGCAAGCTTGCAAAGTATGTCAACAAAAATAGCGTTGTGTCATTGTCAGTGTCAACATTGTAGTTTTTAAAAAAAAAATATTCCCTAGTTATGGGATCTTTAAGCCAATATAAATAATTCAAACAAGCTTTACACATTAACATCACTTTCAAAATAATATTTTTTGTGAATAATTATTGCTGAAGCACTAAAGTTTGTTAGGCTGCTTTTGTAATCATTAGAACCAATAATAATGTGAAAAATTTTTTGGAAGCTTCACACTTTCCTTCTTTTTTTAGTCTAAACAATTGTATTTTATTAACAATTAAATTATAAAAGGTCGGCAATAAATAAATTAAGAACTAATAGCCACTTTGCATTACAATTTATGCTATTCTTAACCATTATGTAAATTAAACTTTTTGCAGATAAATTGCGATAAGTAATGGCAACATTGTTATCTATTTTTCGCGACGTCCATCTTTAATCTTTGATGTGTTGTGTTGTTAACAAAATTGTTATAAAAACATTATTAAAATAGGTTTTAAGTGAAAATTTTGAGACATTTTTCATTTAATATTAATTCCAGTAATATTTTACCAATGTATGAACAGCAGGCATCTTACCGTTTCTGACTTTGTCAGTTGTCACAGTTTCATTATCGTTTGTTCCACTAAAAGTTTCACTACAATTCTTTGCTATTGACCTAAGTGCTAATTGTCCAACCTTCAGATGTTTCGCTTAGCTAACCTATAGGCGGCAAAGTGTGTACGCACAGCTCGAGCTATTGCAATAAACAATTGGTGATTGTTGTCAAAACAGATGATTTGTGAAAATGGATAGATTGAACCAGTTGAGGAGCGAAGCGGGAGGTTCTGGAGACTCATCATTAGACACGTCTTCGGCCGCGAGTGAGGGTTATTTGACCGCGAACGAGAACTCCAAGTATTTTTCAGTGTTAGAAGATGAGGAGAGCTTTACCATTACTAAGGATGTTAATTCCGATCAAGAATTGGTCGCAGATAATTCAATGATATCGAGTTTATCGCCGATTCCTAAATCGAGTGATTTGGATAATTACAAGATCGGTAAACAAATAGAGGCGGCGAATATATTATCTGGTGGTATTAACATTTTCGAAGACAATGAAAATTCGTATGATGGTGATGAATTAGTTATCGACGATAATGCTCCGGAGAGTGAAGAAAAAGTGAATTTGGAGGATAAAATGATTGAGGATATTCCATTTTGTAAGGTTGAGGATAATTTGGCGGGAAATTTAGATGATGTGGAGCCAGTGATACCAAGTAAAGACACGGAAGTGGCTCTTCAGATTGATGGTAAAAATGTTGATGCTATTGACATAGGCAATGGCTTATATTTGTATAGAAAAGATGGTGAAGAGGAATTAGCAGCTGTTCAGATAGTCAATGATGATCAGCAACAGTCCAGCTTCAAATTCCTTAAAGTGCGGTAAGATGTTCCTTTTTTTTTAGATTTTTTTACTCTTATCCAATTTTTTACACAAGTTTTGTCTAACTGTAATATTGCTAACACTCATGCTAACCTAACTTGATACTAGTTGTACATTTTCCTGGCAATTTCAAGTATCAATTTTATAATAATTGTATGTTTAGATTCACATCTTAATATTACTGGAGAAAGACAATATGCAATAAACATATTACTGATATTTAAAATATGATTTGTTCTTTTGCAACTTTACACTCAATCCGACTGGATTAAGTGACTGACAGAGTTACTGACTAGTAATACCTGCTATTGCATATAAGGATATGTATCTTGGAATATATTCTTATTGGTTTTGGTACTCTGTTTAATCTGTCATGTTGTTTATTCATTTTGCTTTTGCTTCATATTGTTTATAACGGAATTGCTATCACTGTGTTTATTTTTAGAATTGAAAATGCATTGCTTGGGTCAAGTTAAACTCTTGTTTATTTCCTTATCTGTGTTTGTTATTAATACAGTACATTTTAATAAAGAGAAGTCACTTGACACATCTTAACAAAGAACTTAAAGTACTGGATTTTCATAAATATTTAATGTTTAAGAATTAATAATGGACTTAATTGTGTTTATTAATCTATTGCCTTTAAAGTGACCTATTTCTTTATTACTGCAAGAATAGAGCATTCATGTAGAATCGAAATTTTGTAATTTGTTCTGACAAGCTAAAAAAATAGAATTTATAATTTCATTTCAGTGAGAACTTAGAAGGCAATCTGGAGGTCTATGAAGAAATAGAAATTGAAGTCCCTAAGGAAGTTGTAAGTTTCATAACAGACATAATATAACTAAATATAGCATATTTAAAATATATGTTATAAACATTGTTGAATGTTGTTCGTCAATTGATGATTTTAATTAATATTTACCATGTCATTTTTCAGCCTGTGAAGGAAGGAAAATCAACAGATAATTTATCTCATATTCCAATAAAAGAGATCAACAAAGTAATTAATGAACCAGCTAAAGTGGAGGAAAAGAAAATCCCTACCCCTCAAAGAGAAACACCTACAAAGGAAATAAATGCAGACTTGAGTAAAGAATCACAGTCAGATTCAAAATCAGAAGTAAACCTAAATGGAAAAATGATGAAGTTCAGCGAATCTCGAAAATCTCCTGTTGTTGGTAGTTTCACACCAATGACATATCATTCCACACCAAATAAAGAAGGTATCCCATTAACAAAGACTATGGTTGATCAGCAATTACACCCAAGTAGACATTCAGATAATGTGAAAAAAACTATAGAAGTTCACACTGATAGCTCCAAGCAAAAGAATTTAGATGTACCTGTTAAAAATTTGAAAGAAATTTATGATACAAATGAACCAGTAAAACAAAATATGGAGTCAAAACAAACATCAGAAGAAAACAATGATAATGAACCACTTCCCGAGAAGAATATGGTTGATAGTCACGATACAACTACACAAGATGCAACGATTAGTAATGACGTCAAAGAAGAGATGGTCAGTAAAATTGCCTTGGAGGATACCAATTCTGATCAAACCTTTGCACAAAAAGATGAACCAACAATAGAAGAAATTAATAATAAAGACACACCAAAGATTGAAGAAGAAATGGAGCAAATACCTATTGATACTAATATTCCAACAATTGTAAATAATGATGTAATTATTGAAAACTGTATCGAGGTTAAAGCCATTTCTAAAGACGAAGTCGATTCTACACATGACTGTATTAAAAAATCTGTACAAGAATGTGAAGTTATCGAAGTCGATCAAACTATTGCGAACAAAAAAGTTGAAGATATTCAAACAGAACAAACTATTATATTTGAGAGTAATTTAGAAACTGTATTAGCGAAGGAAACAAAATGTTCCACTATTCCAAATAATAGTTCTACTGAAGTAGCTCCGAAAACTGTACAAGACATTCCTATTACAGGGCAAGAAACTATAAACGACAGTGTAAAGACAAATGACGAATCACAATTAGAAAAAATAGAAAAGAACAAAGTGACAGAAAATAACACCCCTGAAAGTAAAAACATAACATCAAATGAGAAAACAGATAAAATTGCACAATCAATATTAGATCTGCCAAAACCAAGTTTAAAACAACAAGAAACTAAAAACAATAAGAAAGAAGAGCAAGACAATACTAAAATTAATATCAAAAAGTCAACAAAGGTAGAAAGCATTGAACATAAGATGGTTGAGTCTAAGATCATAGCTCAAAAAGCAATTGATAGTCTCAAGAAAGTTCAACCTAATATAAAGACGGAAACTAAAAAAGAAATTCCGAAAGTGGTCAAGCATGTAGGCACAAAAGCTGTAAACAATAACAATGCAGCAGTTCCATTTGGCAAGTGGACAGAAGCTAACAGGCAAGAGTTTTTGAATAAAATTAAAGAAACTAAAGTAACAAGTAACAGTTCTAATACGAAGCAGTTAAAACAGCCGAATGATTTAAATAGAAGAGACGTTTTGCAGAAAATTGATAGTCAAAGACAACAAACTAATAACGCTATGGCCAAAGTTCAAGAGCAACAAAAACTAAATTCTAATAAAAACGAAACAGCTGCATTTGTTAAGTCTGCAGTCAAACCTGATACTAAACCAATTGTCAAAGACCGTCCAGCGTCAAAAATAAAACCTATGACCAGTAAAAAAACTACGAAAGCTGACACTTCTGCAAATCATCAAACCGACTCCTCCAATTTACCAATTTCTAACTCAAATAAGAAAGAGTTGTTACAAAGAAGGGAAATCAACAATCAAGCTTTAATTGACAAAACTGTTGAGGAGATTATAAACAGGGTCCCTCCAGCTAAAACCACAAATAAGGATCGAGCACAAAATAATCCAAATATGGAAGGAGTAGAAAAACAGAAAGGTATGACATTATTCGGGCCGTCATATCATGCTAACAACAATCAACCTGTTACTCTCGATGAAATTGAGACTAAAATGAACGAGTTACATGGCATACCATTTGTGGAAAGACCAGCTCACGAATTACCTCAGAAATTTGTCGTTGATAATATTTTATCTGTACCAAATGACAGTTCTAAAAGCAAACCCACCAATGAAACCAATTTGTTATCACAGACAAGCACTACTGTGCAACCAACAAATGTTATTGTGCACATAGATTCCGACGACGATGAAGTAATAGGACACGTACCGATAACTGGAGATGTTATTCCGAAAAAGGTAGCTTCGGAGGATGCACATGACTTAGCAATGCAGCTAACTCACAAAACAAGTGATGAATCTAAAAAAGAAGTCATAATAACAGAAAAAGAGTTTGACAAATTTTACAGAAGAAATTCTGTAAATTACGAAAATTGTCTTACCGTTAATATAGATGGTAAAGAGTCACATAATGTTGTACAAACTGCGGTAGAAAAAGATATCGCTCCAAAGAAGTTAACAAGAAATGAAGTTTTATTGGCAGAGTCTAAGGCGAAGTCGACACATAAACAGCAAATGTTACAAGCGCGACACACTAACTATCATAGTAAAATACCTGTTTCTAATAAACATCAAACATCTGAGGAAGAATCTTACGGCAAGAACTATCAATCGAAGGTGCAAATTGCGTATCATACCGCATTAACTGCTAAACGTCAAAAAGAAAGCCCAATTACTATAATTGAAGAGAAACCAGTAAAGGTGGTGTTTATGGATTCCAGTGTTGACTTCATACCGTCACAACTAAACGTACAGGGTGAAAAGTTATCTCCAATCAAACAATTTACACCTGATTTAGAAACTTTTACTCACAGCACAACGGATTCTTTAGATTCAGATATTTTAGACAACTATGATAATAAAGCACAAGAAGAGACTAAAACTAAAAGTAGACATCAAAGAAAGCAGGTGTTAACCCCAGTAGAGGTGCCAGAAATGGAATTAATTCAATCCGACGATTTGGGAATTGAAGTATCGCCAAAGAAGAAACGTCGAATTGAAGATAGGCTTGAAAAAAGTCCTAAAAACCATGTACCGAAAAAATCATACCTTTTAGGACGTACTAATGCTGACGACAAAATTAAAACGCCGGAGGTAGATAAAGTTGCTTTTAACGACATTAACAGTCACACTAATACGTATGTTGCTCATCCAAATCCAATAAGTGCTATTGATAACTTAGTTAAAGCTGCGGAGTTATTGGAAAATCAAGCTGAAAACAGCAGCAGTTCCATAAAAACACAAGAATCTGACACGTCACAGCAAACACCTCCTAAGAGAGGACGAGGACGTCCGAGAAAATATCCCCTTCCAGATGGAGACTTTGATAGAAGTAAAGCTCCGAGTCCACAGAAGAAGCCAAGGCTGATAGACGCCAAAGTACCCAAGCCAGCGATAGCACCAAGTCCCGAGCAAACTGATGAAGATACTAGCGATGATGAAATTATCAAAGAAAATTGGACAATGGGTAAAATAAATGAAAATATCGTGTGTCCTATTTGTAATAAACTCTTCCGATCTGAAAATGTAGTTTTTAAACATGTTAAACATTGTACAGGTCCTTCGCCAAATCGTTCTGAATCCGACAAAAGAAGATTCAGAGAATCTCAAGAATTCGAAACAAGATCACGCGGAAGTAAATCTGATGATATGGATTTGGAAGAAGAGGAAATAAGAACTCCTAAGAAAAGAAAATCAAAAGAAAGCGTAACTAAAGCTTCTAATTCAGATGAAGATATAGAAGAAACGGTTAATAAAGAAAAACCGGCAAAACAACATGAATCAAGAAAATCAACAGTAAAAACTAAAAATGTTAGCAAACCGAATACTGATATAGTATGTGAAATTTGTGGGAAGAGTTTCCGACATTTGTCGTACTTAGCTCATCATAAGTTGCTACATAAAAATGAAGACTCGAAGAAAAATGATAGCGAAGCGAACGTCAATAAGTCAGTTTTCAGTTGCGAAATTTGTAAAAAGGAATTTAGAAAGTTACATCATTTAGTGCAACATAGGATTATTCATAATCCTAGTTCCATGCCAACTAGAACACTGCGGAAAAGTTCATCTGAACAAGGCGACAATAAAATTGTTAAAGAGCAGACCGCTTTAAAACAGACTGAGGATCACAGTGCTGGGTTCCGCTGTGAGCCTTGTGATAAGTCGTTTAGAAAACTTCATCACCTTGTCGAGCACAGAGAGACACACGATGGGATAAATAGACAAAAAGCTATCGAAGTAGAAACTCCAAAGCCCCAGCTACATCAATGCGATATGTGCGATAAAACTTTCAAGAAAATTCAACAATTGAATGAACACAAGGAACAACATTTGGAAACATGCTCCGAAAAATCTGATAAAAGCGTTAAAAGTTCATTCAGTTCCACTAAAGACATTATACACGAATGTTCACTGTGTTACATGGTATTTCCTAACGAACTATCTTTGAATAAACATACAGAAAAATGTTTAAGAAAAAAGAAGCAGTCAATTGCAAGAGCCAAGCAAGCCGCTCTAAAAAAACAATTAGAAGGAGAAACGCAAGATACAGAAAGACAATCGGAGGAATGTGTTCATGAAAAAGATGATTCATTAATAATCGTGGAAGATAATGATGAAGAGAGTCTTGAGCCAATTAATATCAAGCAAAATAAATTAGATGATGACAAACACATGAGCGATAGCAAAGATGGAAATCCTGAGGCTGATAAAAGTAAAATAGATGAAATAATATCGAGGGAACGAAAAGACATAAATAATACTACGCCTATAAAACAGGAGTCTGTTAAAATATGTATTGAACCGAAAGAAAAAGTTGTAGAGCAAACTGTAACTGAAACTGTTATTAGTAAAGAAGATAACATTCCCCAACACATACCGTCAAAGATAAAAAATGATGAGAACCTTAAACCAAAAGATAATGATACGTTAGTTCATAAGAAAAAGAATATACACAAAGAAAAAGTTATCCCCACAATAACTAAACGAAAAAAAAGTTTAAATACGCCCGTTCCTGTGATCGAGACTGTAAAGCCTTCGATAGAATCGAGCGATGACGACGAAGTACGATACATGCTCAATCCAGATTTCAAAGAAGAAACATCAATGGAAGAAAGAAGTTTTCTGAAGATCAAAACTAAGAAGCGTAATTCTCTGCATTTCGAAAGACCCAGTTCGAGGGATTTATTGAAAAGAAGGATTTCTATGCAACTACCGCTTAAAACGACTCGCTTGAAAAAGTCTATAGAACAAACGCCAGTCGCACCGACATCCTCTGACAAGATAACTCCCAAAGCCAATGAGAAGCCAACGACTGTCACAGATTCTGACGACAGCGACACTAAATATGCGTTCCCTGAAATCGTCAAAGATACCCCCACCACTAGTGAAGTGAAGAAACCTCAGAAGAGGAAATCTATCGCGACCAAACGGAAGTTATTGAGCGGAGTTGTGAAGAGAAAATCATTGGGAAAACCTACCAAAGTGAAGCACAAATTGAAACCTGAACCAGTTAAACCTATTAGAAAACGTAAGTATATTTTTCAGTTTAATATTATTTTAATTAATATGTTAAGGTCATATTAATGTAAGTAATTGTCTACAGGCACAACAGAAGTGGAGCACAGATGTGATTGTGGTAAGTTATTCAGCAGCGCGGCGTTGCTGTCGCGTCACACCACGCTCGACCACACGCCGCCCCGCAGCCGCCGGCGCCGGTCGCCGCCGCCGGAACTCGATGCTACTGTCGCCAAGGTCACAAAAAAAACTACCCCGAAAAAAACAAACGTCAAATCTACTGTCCAAGCTAAAAAAATAGAGAACGACACTAGAAAGTCTGGCGTCGCGACTAGAAAGTCGACTACAAACATCGATGGAAAACCGTCCCGCGACACGCGCAAGTCTGTGAAGGGCGCGCACAGGGGCGTGCCCGTCCCCGACGAGTTGAAGAAACACGTAGCCAAACAACATTTAAAGAACAAATAGTTTCTCGCGATAAATGCGGGGACATTTTCGATGTAATAATATATTTTAAGGAGTAGGGCAATCGCTAGTTTAGATGAAATCGCGCGGACAAACTCACAATACGGTAACAGAAGGACCACTTGTATCATAGAAATATTTTTACAAACGCGTCGAGTTTATGGTGCCTACATGAAATTTGAAATATTTTTATTGTGAGTCGAGCGTTGGTGTTGTCTACGTGTACATTTGCGAATTAAGATTTATAATATAGTTATATTTTGTCAATTTGTTTTAGATTAAGTACGACGTATGAGAGTTGATATTTATATTGTTATTTTTAGGATTTTTTGAGTTCATTATCCACAGGTGCAGTGCAATTACAGTTGGAAACTGCATATGTTTACGGCTGTCCGAAATGTTTATCGAGAGGTTTCGAGACCGAGAGCTTAACTACGAGAAAAGGGACAATATTTCAATTAGATTGAAATATGATCTCTCACTTTAAAGTCTTCATTCGAAAGTTTTCTAAAAGTGGTTGCGTGATTCATGTAGTCAATAAGTATTAAATAATGCAAGTATAATAAGAAAAGGCGGGGTTTTTGAAAGAAATATATATTTTGATACTTGAATTGTAATGAGAATCGTGATAATGATAACGAAGTGTGATCTCATACAAAAGTTAAATTTATCAAAATTTTGCGACTACTTTGGACAGCTCGTAGACATTTTGTGACATTGTTAATCCAAGTGTTGGAGACGAGTCGATTTAGACTTTTTAAATTATATAGTTAAAGGTCACACATTTTTAAAATCAAATTTAGAGACATATCTATGACTGTTTTACTGTAAGAAAAAATCAAATATAATACAATAAAATTAATGAATTTTCAAGAGCTTATAGACATTGTTTTTAAATATTATTTTAATATGTGAATTTGTAATTTGCTGTAGTGAATGTAAGAGTTTCCGTTTGTATCAATTTTTCAATTCAATGTTTTCCGTAGCGTTCCGTAGTATGATTGACCATGGTAAGGTAAGCGTTAGTTTATTGTACACCGGATTTTTCCGATCGGTGTTTGTAATGTTAAGAGCGACTCAATTTTGATGAAATTTTATTATACTGGGAATAAACAGACCAAAAATTGCTATTTTTGAGGCGATAATTTCGTCGGCTGTATGTGAGTAGCGCTACATTCAACTGCAATCTCATTTACGAATAGATCAATATGGTGGATATTTAGTTTGACCGATGTACTTTTGAGTTTTTAGCCAACTAGGACCAAATCGTTTATTTCTGTTTGTAATGGTAATTATATAAAATTGTTTTTAATTTTAATTGATGTTTATTGTACCGTCGTGACTAACAACGTAACTTGTAAGTAATGTGTTAAGAGTAGACCGGTCTCGCGAGATTTATGTTCTAGGAGCATTTAACATGAAATTTTATATATTATGTAGGTAGAAGATTCATTATTTTTCATATGATGATGCAATTTTCATTAATGGGTTATAAATAAATTGTCTAAAACACAACTTTTTGTTTAACTCCTTGAGATAACCTGCCCAGTGTCCAAAT
This sequence comes from Papilio memnon, assembly GCA_003118335.3. Classification (NCBI taxonomy): domain Eukaryota; kingdom Metazoa; phylum Arthropoda; class Insecta; order Lepidoptera; family Papilionidae; genus Papilio; species Papilio memnon. The sequence continues at coordinate 289,658 of LD700008.1, read as the reverse complement.
ACATGCATTGTACAAAAATCTTATCCCACTCACTTTGAAAAAAACAGAAATATAGATGTCTCTTTGTACGGTATTTCAGCATTAGAAACTCTTATATTAAATACTAGCTGTTACTCGCGACTTCGCCCGTGTGAAATTAAAAAATATAGCCTATGTTACAGATAAATTACCTTTCTAACGGTGAAAGAATTTTTAAAATCGGCCCAGTAGTTTTTGAGTTATTTCAATACATACAAAAATACAAATTTTCCCTCTTTATAATATTAGTATAGACAAATGATACTTCGAAGTTCCGATTGCCTATTGAATTTTGTATACGAGGTACCTATCAATACAGTGAACTGAAGTCAAAGGAAACTACAAGTTTCGATAAAATTAACTTTTTTTTTTAATAATAAATATAAGCAATACAGAGTAATCGTAAAATTAATTAATATCTAAATATTGAATTTAAAAAAATTATCCTCGTTCACATATAATGTCGACAATACTGGGCTCCATGAGTTGCGGATCGACACATCTCAGCTGCGCAGAGGCCAACGCGTCTTCCAGCAATGCATTCAATAATCTCTCATCGTTCCCCATACACGACAGTCTCTGCTGCAAAAAGTGCACGTCCACTTGCAACTGCTGCAAGCCGTGTCTACTGAATGTCCTCAACCTTACGCACTCGACCAGCGCTTTAAGCGCTACTTTCAACGCCCCGTTAGACAACGCACCACGATCAGCGCCCGCAGGACTGAACACTTCAATACGCTCAGAGAATATTCGATTAATAGGTGAAAAAGATGAAGGTGCGCGTGACCAAATAGTACGCCGACTAGAGTCACTAGATGGCTTCAGACTAGTAGGAAAGAGTTGAGAAGCAGCTGAATCCGCACTTGCCAGCGTTTCCACTACCCTCCGGCAAACTGCTCTCGGTCCTCTAGGCTCCGGCGCCCTCAACCAATCCCTAGCAAGAACAGATACCCGCAACATTTGTGCTGCTGTTTGTCCAATAAAAACAACTTCTGAATCCAAAGCGGATTGAGCTGCTGTCGACAAATTCACCATTACACTGTTTGTATCCTTGTTATCTATAGTCAGTCCTGGTGCAGCTTCTTCTAGAAGCTTCAATAGGTGATTATGTAGAGTACTGACTCCATTTTCTTGTAATTCTAAACACAGTTTAGCAAGAATCAGAAGTAATTCAAACGGTATGTTGTTAGACGTCTTCAAACAAGCCATCTTCTTCACCATATCAGAAAGATTGATTAGAGTTTCTGAAATCACTGTCCAGCAACTGTCAGCCACAGCTTTCGCACACCACAGCTTTAGGCCAAATGACAGGTTGTTTTGTAAAAATGCCATTAAATCTAACAGTGAAGCTTGGATTTTTTGCATCAAATAAACTTGCAGTGAATTCAAAATATCCTTCAAGTCTGCAGTTTCTGTACCTTTACTTGCTAATGTCTGCCTCACTCTCATCAGACTATCTTTGAATTGACTTTGAATCAATTGATACTGCATTGTAGCTTTATGATTTATACATTGTATGACTACATCTAATGCTTTTTGTGATACAAGATCACTGGATATTATTTCAGACATTGCCTGCAGCTTCCTGAAGAATTTATCTAAGCCTCTAATCAATATTTCTGTACCAATATTTTCAGGTCTTTTCACAACTTCCTCAAATAGATGGAATACCTGAGACATAACTTTTTCAGCAAATTCAGGCAGATTATTTGCTTCTTGATCTTGGAACATTTCATGATAGCATGAAATTACTATACCTAAATCAGCTAATAAGGTGTTATTGCATTTTTCAACCCATTCTAATATATCAGTGTGCTCTACCATAGCATTCAAACTTTTTAAATGTTGGTCAAGTCTACTCTCTGCACAACTAAGGAAGATGTCTTTTAAAGAGGAATCTGTTTCCTGCAACTGTCTTAGTAATCCAACACTCTCGGCAAGTTCAGATGCCGATGTGTCTGAATTAAGTAGTCTATCTCTAAGTGTCTTTTTTAAACCGTAAATTATTTCAGAACACTCTGATTGGATACTCTGGAATGATGGCTGGTTGCCATATTTTTGTAACACCCTTTGTGCATGTGCGTAATCATGTACTGCATCAGCATACCTGTTTTCTATTATAGCTTTATTAAGTTGTGAAGGTAACAAAAATAGAAACTGAAGTTTATCAAGTAACTGCCTTGTTGAACACAAACGATTTACATTTGTTCCACTCTCCTTTAGAGATTCTGATATTTGAGAACTAAATGTTGTTATTTTGTTGATATTGTTACTAAGTTTATTCATCTCTTCTTGCATAATTTGAAAGTCTGTACGCATTTTACGTACAGTTTCTGTAGCAGAAATAAATTTGTTATAATTTTCATACACCAAAGTTTGCATTTCTGATTGTAGAAATTGACTTTGCTTAACGACCTCGGCTTCTTTATCCATAACTTGCTTTAATGTAGCGAGTTTCATTAAACATTCTAAATACATTTCAGAATTAAAATTACTACCATCGATGTCTAGCGGGTTTTCTGCATTTTCTTTGTTGGCTTCAGCCATTGTTAGAAAATTAATCTTATCTATAAAGGTAGCAAAATTGTAAATTAGTAGAAGAATGGATATTTGCGTTTTTAATTGAATTTATTGTGAAAAATATCGTAAGTACTTTGCTTTATTATGACACGTATGATTTGACAAGAAATTGACAGATGTCAGTTTGATATTTTTAATGGCAGGAAGTGAAAATCTTATGTAACATTCTTCCAAAACATCTAGATTTTTTCACAACGGTTTTGTGAAAAAAAGGTAAATGCATTTTTCTCAAAGCTTGATGGCGGTCCAGCTGCAATCCTTTTTTTATAATTAATTATACGTTTTTCAATCCAATTTCGCTTAATTTCATACAAAAAATAATTCATCATAGTCAAATAAAACACTCAAAAATTTAGACATTGATTTATTCATTTTTTTCATTCATCATTTAATTTTCAATCTACAACATCCAATTAGAATTATTGAAAGTAAAGAATGTTTACATTGGAAATATAGGAAAGTTGCGAAATATAATGAGATTTGTACATTATCAAAAATATGCAAATTATACTTAAACTAAAAATAACTACTGTAAATATGAAAATGTAAAATCTATGTGCCATGCGTGTAAATATCATTCATAATAAAAAAAATCAGCTAAAAATAATTCGTATAAGAGTAAGATGAAAGGGAATTACACTATTCACTTAACATAAAGCTTTATATATTAAAATTTGATCTTTTTACGTATTACACTTAAAAAGTAATTAAATACAGGCGATAATACAAAATATAGGCGTCGCCAGTCGATGATCTAGACTAGGTCTAGAGGATCTGCTATTTTTATGGTTTTATTAAAGTACAATATTTTTTTTTTACATCTTTCTAAGTAGGGGGCAGCCCCCCTTTGTGGCGACGCCTTTATTCGACTATAGACAATTTCACAGCACGATAACTCAATGGTAATAATTGTAAAGCATAATTTTGCGGCGTAGTCACTCTGTCCTGAGACGTAATGGGTCTAAGAAGGGAAGGTCTGAGGGTTGCTGACATTCCACTTGGTGGAAGACTTTAAGAGGCACCTCCTTGAGGCTGCGTGGCTGGTGCTGGTGGTGCTGATGACGGCGCTGGACCCTCACGGGTACGATCTGATGCTGTCCCACGGCGTCAGGAGGCTGGTTCTCAGCAGCCTCCAGTGCGGTTTCCACGTCTATCAGGTCGTGGTTCCTGCACTGCAGTAGGGCTGCCAACTGTGAAATATGTATTAGTAAATTCTTTTGGTATTTTCTTTTTAGTTTTATTCTGAATGAAGTTATTTTTAGCGGTATTTAGAGATGTAAAATTATCTTTAGTGACCAATTAACTGTGAGTGCTTGCAAATTTAATATATACAAGTCCAGGATACATAAATTCTAACATTTTGACTACGTAGCAGTACAAAACCGAAAATATGCAGTTTTTTATTCGCGGAAAAAATTAAATACTACGAAAAAATTGACAAAAGTCCTTAAGACTGTCTCCAGTTTTTCGTCAATCATAACAATTTCTAAAATATATTTCAAATGATAGTGTGTATGAATGCAGGTAATGTGGTGACCTGGTTCCGGTGCGCTCCACGGAGATCCCGGAACCCACGTCTATTGTACTAGAAGTTGGCCACCGAGGGGGTTTTAGTGGTCCAAACCCCACATAGCCCTGTCTTCCGCCCAGAAGGCCGGGAAGCTATGAAGTTAGGTAATGTTGACCTGCAGTATCTGTCGGAGCGGCAGCTGCGCGGCGGGCGGCGCGCGCGGCAGGGCGGCGGCGAGCGCGGCGGCGGCGGGCGGCAGGCGCGCGCGCACCAGCGCCAGCGCCGCCAGCGACCGCGCCACGTCCCCGCCCTCCGCCACGCCCTCCGCCACACCCTCCGCCGCGCCAGAGGACCCCGACGACCCCGACCCAGACCACTCCGCCCCGGGCCGCGTGCGCTCCCACGACGAACTACAAAATGACGACCTACACAATTTTTTCTATAGTAGAAGGCAGTGCCGGATTAAGTCAGCGCGGGGCCTGCAGCAAATTCTGTCTAGGGGCCCTAGTTTTACTTCAGATTCTCAAGTTTAGGGTATTAAATAATACAAAACTCTTAATTTTAACATTAGAATTCATTACAATTAAACATTATTATGTCTAGTCTATATTTTTCTTAAATGTCTTTGATGTGAAGTCAACCCGCAGTGCAGCGTGGTTGACCCTAACTTAGAGTAAAGTCGGAGTTTCCGTGTGAACATGTAGTGATCTGATGATGTTTGTGTCAAATGCACTTACCCGTACGTGTAGGACGTGTGCGGGGAGTGCGGGGTGTGCGGTGTGGGCGGGGTGGGTGGCGAGGGCGCGGGGGGCGTGTCAGGTCGCGGCGTGTGCGGGCGGCGCAGATGCAGCGCGAGCGCGCACACGTAGGCTGCGGGCGCGCGCGCGGGCCGCATCAGTGCGGACAGCGCGGCGCCGCACTCTGATACCATCACTGGAAAATATTACAACTAATCTTGGTTTTTCAGTCGAAACCGAAACCAAACTTTAGGCCCTGCTCTTCCAACTTCCGAAAATACATTAAAAAATATGTGCAGTTTGGTGTATTTTGAACCATTTTTTTTTGTATACCGGGTTCGTATCGATAGATAAAAAGCTTTGTAATTTATGTTCTATATTTTAAAAGATTTATCTTACACACACTAAAGTGTGATTTAGATTTTCTTAAAAAATAAAAAAAAACTGAATTTCGATTAAAATTGACTCGTCAAAACACATGATTGTTCATGAACACTCCGGTTTTGGCCTCATTTTGACCGAAACCGTAACTAAGGTCACTAAATACAACTAATAAAGACCTATATGAAGTTATTCAATATAGAAATTAACAAAAAAACTCAATTAATGTATGTTTTTTTCCAGACAATATTTAACATCTGTGACAAATTTCCTAGAGATCCGTTCAAAAATGCTGGAAATACATACATACATCCGCCGCTTCATCTAATCACCATCTTGAAGCACTAATGGTCAGCGACACGGATTTCCGATTACGTGGTCTAAGGTTCGAATTCCATTCGAATATTGTCGTGAACCATATCCTAGCACAAGCCTAGAGTTTAATTGGAGTAGTACAAAAAACATTAGTAAATTAACAAAAAAAAAATCGCAAATATGACATTATTAAAATAACTATGAAATATTTACGTGATTTCTTCATAGAGAGCAGCAGTGCCAGCACGAGGTAGTGCAGGTGGTGCAGCGCGGGGCCCTCCGCGAACACGAAGCCCCACAGCCGCGGGGTCTCGCGCCGCGCGAACTCGCGCCCGAACAGCAGCCGCAGCCAGCGACTGCAACATGTTTTTTCTCCTAATCGTAACGCTTTCAAATCGAAACAAAAGTTTTTTGCTAATATTGTTTACTAGCTTTCGCCCACGACTCCATCCGCGTGGAATTAATCATGATTCGTCTAAACTCTCGCATTTATATTAGTAAGAAGTAAGATTTGTTAGTTAATAAAAAAATACTCGGAAAATAAGAGAACGGTAAATAGGTTAATAGGCCAATGGTAAAATAGGTCCCACAGGACCGATCGTCCCAACGGGAAACTGTTCTAAACAGATTCAATACCAATGACTTCTCCAGCTTTATTATGTAAAAATATAGCGACAGTTAAAACAGCGCGTAGTATAATATTATAATTCTTATTGTATTTTTATTTTAAATCTTTTTATACTATAATATTATTTAGTTATAAAATACTCACATTCCAAATAATTCCATAGATATATTGCATTTGGCCAAATGTGTTGCCAACTCATTGTCCAAAGGCACCAAATACTCGTCCTTTACATGCTCCAGATATCGGACAACCTCGTTTTGACTCTGGTATAAAAATATAATAAATACATCACATAATACAAAATAAAGCAAAAAGAAAATAAAAAAAAATTCAAAGATTTTTTTTTGTAACTATGGTGTAGTAATTTTATTCATCAACTTTTTTTTTATTTACAAAATTTCAAATTAAAAGTCTTCTCTAATATTAAACAAAATTATCGTAACTTAATATAACTTAAGTTGTCTAAGTGAATAACTTACATGTACTGATGTCGAGGTGGGCAATCTGCCGCAGGAGGAGGGCACCACGTCACCCGTACTATAAAACCTTTCCACCCCCTTCATAACAGCGTTAAATAACATACTGCAAACACGATTAAAAATATACATCAAAGATATCAAATTAAACATCTATCACAAAATTATACAAGAATAATTAAAATTTTAAAAATAAATACTGACTACAGTCTAAATAACTAGACTTTCATACTTTCAAACAATTAATTTAATTGAAACTAGCGTGTATTAATTTTTAACACTCCACTACAGATCTCGCCAGGAATGCGCGCCAATATCCAATATCTAATGACATTGACAGCTGTCAGAGATGTGACGTTTATGCCAATAATCTGATAGTGTTGTGCCAGTTCTACAGCGCTGTACTAATTTTCTTAACAATACTAAATACATACTGACTATAGAATTACTAAATATCCATACACAATCTATACTAATATAATAAAGCGTAAACACACACTTCTTTGTGGCGTAAGATCTCAGCAATTACAGCATATTTTTTTAATAATTATTTTTTTAATAAAAAGCCCTACACTTACGTCAGGCTTCGGGCTATATATTTTCACGCTATTAAACTTAGGGGGGTTAATAAATTGGATAAAAATCCTAATGTGAGAAACAGACCATAAGTTGCTGCCAACATCAAGGAAGCAAGATTGTCAATATCAAAGACCTTAGTTGTCATTTGTGCATTTGAATTTTTACATTTGACAAATGTAAACAATAAAATAAAGTTTTTATAATTTCATGCGGATGAAGCCGCAAGGGAACAGCTAGTATATAATAACTATAGTACAACTAAAGTAAAAATACATACTGACTATCATGTTCCAAATAATCCTTGTCTAAATAACATTTGAGCGTATCACTGAAACAATTAACAGATATTAAAATAATCAATCAAAACAAAGTATACAATTCTATTTTGTGTAAATACTTCTAACGGTGAAGAAATTCAAAGACGTTTGAAGTCCCAGTGGGCGTTATCTATGGCCTAGTCACTTCGCTTAGTGTAGGCTCCGACCCTCATTGGGGATGTATAATGCGCTGGTGATAGTGTAAATACCTGATATCTTCCGGTGCATATTTCCTGTCTTCATGTAACTCAAACAGTAAAGGAGCCAATATTTCATGCATTCCTTGTCTATAGCCCACCGAGTGAGATCGAGCCCAGAAAAATAAAACGCGCACCTACGAATGTATAATTTTATATTACTAGCCGCGTACTCCGTTCGCGTCGAATTAAAATAAAATAAAAGCATGTATGTATTTTTCCAGATTATTTTTTATACATTGGGAAACTCTATTCCCAATGAGACAATTGAGTCCTCAGAAACAATTTACTTAATGGGAAGAAAATCCCAAAGGTGAGCTGAGCAACCCCAATACGACACCCTTTGAGATGGCATTTTTTCATTAATAAAATCATTATTTCTCAAAAAAAAAAACAAATTTAGGTCAGGATGGGTTTTATTTGTTTTTCAAATTATCTTATTAATTATACCATACAAAGTTTGATTAGACAATCTTTTTGTCACAAGCAATACAACAATCAATACAAATTATTCTATACTAGCTTTCGCCAGCGACTCCGTCCGCGTGGGATTAAAAAAAACAAAAGTGAGTAGTCTATATGTTCTTCCAGACTATCCTCTACATCTATACCAAATTTCATTGAAATCAGTTCAGCTGTTTAGGCTACAAACTCTAACAAACATCGATCCATCCAATAACTTTCGCATTTATAATATTAGTAAGATAAAAAATAATACTTTTACTGTACATCTGTAAACACTGTATACTCACCATTAAATCTTGTACATCTTTATCTCTAAAGTACACCTCTTCGGGATAAGTTCTAACAACATCCTGCAGGATTAGAGCTTTCAGCTCATTGTCACAGAAATGTTGTTTCCATGCACTCTGAAAAAAAAACCTTGTCATCAAACTGACAAAAAGTTCAAAAGCATGATTTTTTGAAACAGACCTCATCATTCTGTGAGAGTGGGTCATCACCGATGACAGCTCGCGGGTCCATAGATAACTTGTCCCTTAAGTCATTGTAGAAGTTTCTATGAGCTTTAATACTGAAAAAAAAAATCTGTTCATCAAACACACGGAAAATGTTAAATCTATGTAAAAAAAAGTTTAGGAAGAAAATTACCTAGTTATAATATCACTAGAAGGTGGAGGGAGGGCATTCAACAGGATGGCCCAAGCAAGACTCCTTGGCCTCACCAATTGAAGCTTCAATGCCGCATTCCTCAAATATTCCAAACTCCATGTCGCAAAATGTAAACTGGAAAAAAAATCGCACGGTCTAAACACCTGTATTATGATAAAACTAGCCTTCGCCCGCGACTCCGTCCGACGTAAAGTTAAAAAAAAAAGTGAGTAGCCTCAGTTTTCTTCCTGACTATCCTCTGTCTGTGCAAAATTTCATCATGATTCGTTCAGCGGTTTTGGCTGCAAACTAACAAACAATCCATCCATCCATCTAAACTTTTGCATTTATAGTATTAGATATATTGCTATTCCACTGATTCCCTTCAACAAAGATAGCAATAGGCAATACCAACATTATAAAGGTAAAAGATTTGCATTTGTATGAAACAAACTAAATCTGAACTGATTTCGAAAAATATTTTTCTGTCAGAAATTTATATTATCACTACATAACATAGGCTATATTTAGTACTAGATTTTTCATATACCACACAGATTATGTCACAAGTAAAAGCTAAATCTATACATATAATAAAATTGGAGTGTCTACTAATACCAAAATAAAAATTCCAGATTTCACGAAGAAGATGTATTTGCGTTGCTGATAACAAAAGTCGCATTTTTTTTGTCTTCATTTCATTGATATGCATTGAGCTGTACTTGACTTACATTCCAACAAACATCCATCCATCCATCCATCCATCCATTTAAGTGTCCATTAACAATATTAATTAATATGAAAGTAAGTTGTATCTTTTTATTATTTAAATAGCATATACTAATATTATATAATAAAGAGGAAAACTTTGTTTGTTATGAATAGGCTCAAAAACAACTGGGCCGATTTTAAAAATGTTTACCGTTAGAAAGGTAATTTATCTGTGAGTAACATAGGCTATATTTTCCATTCCTGTATTACTATTTTTAAATTTCACGAGGACGGAGTCACGGGCAAAAGCTAGTTATTAATAAAATTGATTCTCTAACAAATATATATCTCTGTGATAAGCAATAATAACCGCTAATGGTAAACATTGGTAGTAATTTAATACAATTGTTACTACTAAAATGGCATATGTTGATAATATTATATTTGCTTTTCCAATGTATACTAAGAAAGATTTGTATTTTTGTATGTTTTGAAATAACTCAAAAAGTACTGGGTTGATTTCAATAATTCTTTCACCAATTTTTTTTATTTCATGTGTACAAAGACGTTAGCAACAGCTAGTACATAAATATGGTAAGTATTCGTGAACTTCTAGTTGTAAAATTAATATATTAAATATTCACCCCTTTTCATATTTTATTGTCAATGTCTTGTAAAGCTAAATTAAACATGTATAATAAAAATATCGGATCCATGAATTACCACTTAAATATAAATTTAAATATCCAGTGTGAGATATAAAGAAACAACAAACTTTCTAAAAGTTGTAGCCTTAGTTTCAGTGACCTTAAGTAAAACCTATAAGTTTTTATAAGAATTTCAATGTTATATTATGAACTTATTTTATAATCATGTTTTTTATCATTAAACCTATACAAACCAGTGTTGAAAATTAACAAAAATAAAAGTAACGTGATTAATTGTTTGTTTTGTGATTGTGATAGAAGAATTGAACAAAGAAAGTCAATATTTAAAATTTGATAACATATTTGAATACTTACTCGTAATCTGTGGCTTCTACATGATTATGTGGCGGGGAACCCAGGGAAGAATCTATGTTATTCGGCTCCTAAGTAAAACAAAAAAATTAAACTATATTTTGAATACAAATATCACTAAAACTAAATATGATAGTCCCATACCATATTGTATTAAACAGACATAGCGCACTAATGTAAATAAGTCTTAAAATTGTCACATCAATCGATTGAAAGTTTATAGTGTGTAATTAATTGGATTCTTTTATATATTAGTGTAAAATAAATAAAGAAAAACAACCGTTTCAAACCAGTTAAAATGTTGACAATTTGACAAATATTATTGATATTGAGTGCTGTGTCAAATGTCAAGTTGACAGCACAGATTACATAGTACAGACCAAAGAATATGAAGTAAGGACACTGCGCAAAAAACCGTATAAATGTACATTAAGATACACAAATAAAACATTGAACAATTAATTTGAATAAGTATCCTGTATTGTGTAAGTTTGAAGCGCTATAGTTCTTAATTTCTCACAGAAGCTTTTATAATCCAAGTAGAATCAACCTTCACGAAAAAGCAGCGTATTTTATCTGTGGCCTGTGGATCTATCCATCTCTCGTTTCGTTAGTTTTGTTAAAGGCAGAATACGCTAGATGTTTGCATTTTTGTACAATTTGACGATTAAACTTTATGTTTCGTTCTGGTTTTTGTTTGACGTTCCTAGTTAACATATGTGTTTTGGATACAATGTGTATGGTAACGATGTTCACAATAACTCGTAACGTGATAACCGTTAGCGTGTTGCTGAGTGAAGCGAGATCGCATCGGCTGACACCTCTGCGATGATAACATACACCACTAGCCATGATCGCTAATTTACCGTTGCTTTTCACAAACGGAAAACCAACCGAGATATCAATAATATCAGCTTCACAGCTCGAGAAGTTCATAACGTTTATGGTGACATGTTCTTGGGGTCACGACACCGTCAAAGACATTCGCCAACCACCATGGTGGCCGGAAGATGTAGAATTTTCTCATCCCTTTGTGAAGCCAGCACAAGTGCCGCAGGATTGGGAGACACGCCTGAAGAACCTAGTTAATCGATGTTACAATCATCACAATAGTGCATTCTTACTTGTGTTTTCTCGTAATCTCGCGCGCTTACCGACAAAGAAGCTCAGGTTAGTTGACAATCGAGATCACACCACCTCTATGTACTACAGGCCAGATGGACGGCTTTTAGTTACTGTTAGAAATGAGAATCTTTTTTATGATAGAGAAGAGTCGGTGGAAAAAGAGCAACCGCTTGTGAAATCCACCGACATATATCTATGTGACAGTTGTGATAGTCATTTTGACAATTTACATATATTACAAGCGCATGAGAGGCTTTGCAATAATGAAATACCCACAAGTACATGTAATGGGGGCCTGGCAGAATTTCTCTCTGCACTAAAGCTGCAGTCAACACAAGACATTGCCCATAATGCTAGTGCTAATAAAATCAATGTAGACAATAGACCTAAGAATGCACGATCAGCTGCCAACGTTGATAGAGGTCCTCCCTTCCCATTTTCTTCCTTAGCTTATATGCGGAATGTTAAAGCGAATGTTCAGAGAGATTCCACTTATTCTAGAGAACGAATTGAAAGATATTGTTGTACAACAACACCATTGAATAGAAATGTAGTTAGCAAAAGTAGAAATCAATTTACAATTAGATACAGAAGGCCTATAGACTATTGGCACAGAACACACATGTTCCCAAATCAAAGAAACAAGAAGTTACTTGATGTAAAAGGACAACTATTATATCTTAAGTGTAGGCCTGTATCTGTGAGTGTTGAAAGAATGTCATTGAAGAGTATGACAGACTATATTGAAAAACTCAAGGAAGAATCGGAGAGAAGAATGTATGTCGCAGACAAAGATGTAGTGTATGTTGATGGATTTGACTCTGATCAGGCTGCAGAAGCGGATGTCAGAAGTGCGGATCCATTGAAGAGATTGGATAATGATTGTGAAGTGATTGACTTGTGTTCAGATGACGAAGAACATAGTGGCAATGAGAATTGTGATCCACGTGCTGGTGTTACTTGTATTATGAGAGGTGGTGCAGTGCTGCGTAGGGCTGCGGCGACACCAAATGCCCTGCCAGCGGAGCCCTGCGGAGCACGCCAGCGCCCTCTCCCAGTACTCCAGCATTTGCCTTCCGCTGTGCTTCAGCCTCACCCTGTGATCCTGATTGCTCATACTCTGAACAATTTACAGACTATAACTTTAGAATGAATTTTATATTTTAATTATTTCAGGGATATTTTATTATTTATTGCCCTAAAGCTTTTGACTAATGGGAAAGTTAAGGTTATAACAAATAAAAGAATGTTACCCATCTGGCGGTGACCTATGCTGTTTAGTGTCAATTGGTCAAAGTTATATCATCTCATTGAATCAGCAATAGTGAGGTGACAACTGCTGGTTGGGTAAAATCATTTTTAATTGTGTGATAACCTCTAAAACCAATGTTCATCAGTAAAGGTTTTATTTTTATTAAGTTTTTGCTTTTGAGTTACATTCAAAACTTTGCTAAAATTTGTGATATTAATAGCTGATTCTTGTAGATGAAGAAACAAGATTTTATACTTTAAATATCTTGTTTATGAACCTGATTATGAATGTAATGTTAATAATTATCTATACTCAGTTATGTTAACTTTTGACAGTTGTAAAAAGTAATATTATAAGGCTGTGTTCAATTCAAATTTATTGTCAGAATTGGCTTTGATCATTGAACTCATGTTTTCTAATTTAAAATGTGTTTTTCTCATCCTTACATCTTTGCAGTTACTAAAGAACAATGCAATAGGATTGAAATCACACTGCAATTTTGTTTTATGGTGAAAAAGTAAACTGTCAGCAGCTCATAACACATTTCATGTGAACATGGCCTAAAAATAAGAAAATGTCTATGGCTCTATGTACATTAAAACTAATTTGCAGTATTAAATTTCGAAATTTGAAAATTTTAATCAAGCACTTATTTATTTCGTTTAACATACATTATAATAGTTTAGCATTAATTGTGATTACCTATTTGGGATTACATAAATTCTTATTTATGTAATAAATCTTATGTGACTTTAAATATATCATGTATATAGAACAATAACTAATTCTTGTAATTAAATCACAATATTTGCATATTACTATTTTATTTTTAATGAATCTATGTTAAAAAGAACTGGTTTCGTATACTTATTAATTCGCGTCGCTGAGAAAAGTATAAAATGTCTTACGCACATCGCAAGATGGCGGCTATTCTTTCAGTTCGGAAAGTAAACCGAATCTTCGTTTATATTTAAATTGCTTTATTTAGTTCGCCCTGTTGTTTAATCCTTTGAATCAACTTAAGCAATTAAAATATTACTACTTTCTTTGTACAGAATGTATACTATAATAATTATAATTAAAAGATGGCTACACAAAATGGCGCCTGACAACAATTTCCTCGATATCCGAATCAAACAATGGAACTTGATTTTATTATACTTTGCTTATTATTTTAAGAATCCGAAATAACCACAAAGGTTCCTTATGTTTTCCAACCGCGGACAATATGAATCACAGTTTTATCAAGATACTTGAATCATACCTCATTAAGAATACAGATCGATCGTATAACATATAAAATACTTAATTGGTGAGCATTGCACCATCCAGCCTCATTTTGGGCAATTCTAATAGAAATGAACTTCCACAAACGGGGCAAAACTTCAGACTATACTATATTCTGTCAAAGAGCTAAAAACGTGTTACACTATTTTCCTTAGAAGATTCTAGGTGGTTTACTGTGTAAGTTACCCTCTTTTTAAATGGGGATGAAGGGCATGTTATCTCTCAGATAAACTTCCCCTTGTTAAAGGAAATTTTCTATGCGCCTCTCAACCCCTTTTATTTTTAGAACGTACTAGAACGTCAGTGAGTTATTGTGCGAAGAAGGATTATTACAATATAACAAAATGAAACGAATTACGATGTATAATTTTATAACAAGAAAACATACATTTAAGGAAAATACTATGGACTTTAAATTTCTTCGTGGCTGACTCTGCGGTGCGAATTCAACGGCCGTCGGCTTTCCTCGTCGGAACCATAGATTACTTCTTCGTCCGAGTCGTTGATCATAGAGAACGCCGGATTGTCTTTGGTTATGGCCGTTTCTGGAAAATAAATATTTATTAGGTTTTTACTACACAGATTTTTAAAAAAAAAATAAGGCTTACCGTGAATGGATCCAACGCCAGGTGAGAAGAGATATGCTAATAGATACATTTTAAAGTTAAAAAGGCCATAGAGGGCCATGAATGGTGCGGACGTATCGTAGGTGACCTTGGGCTGCGCGGCCCAGTGGTCCTGCAGGGCGGCGGGCCCCCACGACTGCAGCGCCAGTAATGTTGTTATAGTCGTCACTGTAGTGACTACTATAGACAGGCAGCGGAGTCTTATGTCTGGAAAACGGCAGCACTCATGTTATTTCCACTTGTCTTAAAATTCTTGTTATAGACAAGTGAACGCAGGGCATGTTACTTACCGAAGAAAGGCATATTGCGCA
Organism: Papilio memnon; assembly: GCA_003118335.3. Lineage (NCBI taxonomy): Eukaryota > Metazoa > Arthropoda > Insecta > Lepidoptera > Papilionidae > Papilio > Papilio memnon. Next base: position 274,479 of record LD700008.1, on the reverse strand, counting down.
AATCACTGTATGCTTTGATGATCAGTACGATCAAGTATAAGAAGTTAAAAACGATGGCGGCGAAGAATACGATCTTTATGGCCTGTCAGATGGAAATTGTATTAAATAATGTTCCAAGGTCTTAAAAAGATAAATATAATAACATGAATAATTGATTGATAACTTGAAGTTAATTATTCGATTACTTACCGGGTAATTAGTGTTCATAGTGTAGTTAAAAGTTGGATCATAAAAGGCGTAATATTTTTGCCAGACTGTGATGATCATAACAGGCATCCACGCGAGTCCAACTATTATTAATTTGAACAAATAAAACGACAAGAAACCTCTTTCATTCTGTAAAAAATTAAAACAAAAAATACTAAAAGTTTATATGGTCCTTCGAGTCGGATACTAAAATTTATTAGTTATTTGGAAGGTACAACGGAACTAGGAAGATGGTTTAAAAGATCAACAATGAACTCACTTGTCTTAGTCCATGATACAACGCCAGCCAGGACAAAAGGACGCAGGCGAGAAACATGGATTGGAAAATCGTATCAATGAACGGCGCGAAGCACCCCGTTGACACCAGCCGCAACGGGAATAATGGATCTGTGGGTCAATTGAATATTATGGCATTTTTATAACAGTTTTATACGAGAAAATTCTGAAGGAAATTACCATTGTAAAGAAGAAGCAAGGGCAGCAGTATGGACAACCACTTTTGTTCTATTGCCCAGTCTTGTGTGGAGTACTTCCTTAGCGAATGCGCAAACCAACACTGAAATATTAATATTTACTTTTATGAATTTAACACTATACATTTAGGGGCACTAAACTTTTTAAACGTGTATGCCAAATAACTTACCGCTACTGTAAATGTTGTCAGTAAAAAAATAAATCGAAACCATGTCTCCATTTGTGTAAAGGCTGGATTGTACGTTTTAAACTGTAAGAGAGATGTAAAAAAATTATCTCCTATTGCCTAATTATAAATATCCAGAAAAAGAAATGAAGTTTTTGTTCTAAAACTTTAATTTTTCCCCACTAATTTTATACTTACGTAGAATACAATTTCTCGTATAAAGTAACGCTTGTGGAATTCCTGTAATCCGTAGAATCGTAAGTTGAGGACGTAATGCGTGAACTCCAAGCTGCCCAGATGTAACACCATCACCTCTTCACATATCTGCTTATTACATTTCAGATGCTGTGTTCTAAAAATAAACATTTTTAATCTGTAAAAAACCTTTAAACTGGCAACATTATTATCAAAATGACGTCGCAAATCTTTCTAAATAAAAACCAAAATAAATATTGTTGATTTATTATTTCCCATTGTTTGTCCTTTTATGCAATTAGCTCTTGGATGTTATAAAAATTGCATATTTACCTATTCGTACTTTCAGATTCGGGCAGCAAATTAGTTGCAGAATGATCACTCATTACTCCATCTATAGATATGCTAATCTGAAAACTTTTGTCGAATATTTCCTCTGAAAATAAGACAAATTACTTAACTGTATTATATTTTGCAAGCGGTGGAACATAAATAAATAAGAATTTTTGCTTTAATGACGTTACTATTTTGCGATGATCAAAGCGCGCTAATTCCAGCAGCAATCAGATTTTTAATAAAATTTGCATAACTAGCTCAATTATTACTGTCTATAATTTTATATGGTGGATAGTTACGGGGGATAACCAATAAATACGGTTTAAACAAAGGCAATTTCTCACCGTCATTATTGTTGGTGAGTATCTCAGCGAAGAGCCAGAGTTGCTGAGCGCGCGTGCCGAGCGCTGGGCTGCGAAGCGGGTACGGCCCGCGGAACACGTCGCTCGCATTAGCCAACACGCTACTTCCCGCCACTGACGTCATCGACGTCGGAGAAGGACCTGTAAATAAAAACAAATATAGTCCAAGTGTAGGCAGAAATTCCAAATTTCCAGAATGTTCAGGAAACCATCGTTAGTGTAGTAAAGTTTACGTCCATCCCCAAGGCTATAGTAGGAAAATCTATAATATATTTATTTAAGGTAACTTCAAAATAAGGCTTGTATTATTAATCATTCTTAGATACAGTTATGATTATTTTAAGAAAAGAAAAGAATCTTGGAATAATATTACATACCAGCAAGTCCTATGAAGACACCTAGGCCGAAACAAGCAAAAAATGCTATAAAAACCATCACAAACTCCCCTTTGTGCATCGAATAGATCCTCATTGGTACGGACCTGTAACACGAACACATTTTTTAGTCTCTTGCTTTGTTTTTAGTTACAAAAATATTAGGAAAGTGTTTTTAATCATTTGTTTTCATATTTTACACAAAAAATATCTCATTTTGAACTTAACGTACCTCTCACATCGATCATGATGATAAGCGGGCGCAATGTATTTATTAAATTCACTAAATAAGTCACTGAATTGGGACAAAGTGTTTCGTATTTTGTAATTCCATCCTGCTGTAGGAAGATTGTAGGAATATCCCACGTTTGCAGTATCCATTGTCACCTTAGATTTACAATATACTAAGAAAACGCAAAACAACTAGAACTAGCGAAATAATAACAAAACGCACTCTACAAAACGTTACGAAAGAGCTTGTATCTCCCCCACATGTATCTCTTGTTTACAAGCATATTATTGATTTTACAGAGATTGCCATATCCAGTGTTTAGGGTTTTTATGACGTGGCATTGAATTCATGACTTCATAAACGATAATCATTTAAAAAAACTTAATAATAATTGATCTATTTTTTGATGCTTTTATTAAAAAATGTTTTAATGTCATAGAGAAATAGAATTTTCTTACGGTGAAATATTGGGCTCAAGTCTGTTGGCGAAAGTATTGATTTTTTTGATAGCGCGTACTTTCGAATCGCTTTTAGTATGAGTTGTTTATACTTCATAGTTTAGATGGATGGATGTTTGTTAGGGTTTGGAACATAAACGGTTAAACGGATTTCGATGAAATTTGGTATAGATGTAGTGGATAGTCTGGAAGAACACATAGGCTACTTACTTTAGTTTTTTTAAATTCCACGCGGACGTTGTCGCGAGCGAAAGCTAATAGGTTATAAATAAAACATTTTTCTCAAAGATCTTTTTTATTTGAACACATTTTCACAGGGTTGTGTGTAAATCAAATATATAAATTAAAAATTCAAACAAACAAACTTTATCAAACTAATTTACTTTAAGCGACATATCAAAAATTTCTAAGCACACAAGTCAAAATACATTATTTCTAGTATTAAATAAATATTTACATTTAAAATAATTATTAATCGTACATTAGTTCGGGGTTCGATTGAAGCATTTGTATAACATATAGTTATCCCTTACTTTCTCATTGATTAAACAGAGACAACTTGTGCCAATACAAATACTACGGCAGTCGAATTCACATAACCCCAAAGATAACAAAATTGATAATTATTAGGTAATTAATGTTCAACATTATTATTATTTAATTCCAAATCAAAAAATAGTCAAAAGATTACATTTAAAAAGATCGCAATCTCAGTTCATACATTTTTTTACATTCGACTATTATTGAATTGGAATTAAACATTGCAATACCTATTGGCAATAAAACTAATTTGGTATCTGGTTAAGCAATAATGAAGATCATGCTGGCCGCCAAGAACGTATTAGACAAAAATTGTATTTATAAAAAAAAGAACGAAATTTAAATGTTTGACATAGAGAGAAAAATGTGACACGAGCAGAAAACGATGTAGTATTTTTTAACAATGTAATTTATCTTTGGATATAATGTGTGTTTATCAGCAAATAAATAAGATTTTATCAATGGTACTAGTTTACATTTAAACAGTATCAATAAATATATTTCATAAAGAAGAAATAGTTTTTTTCTAAATTAGTTATTCTTAAGTACATTTTATATTTACATGAATTTTGAACACTCAGTAACATTGTGAATTCTGTCAATTTGTAACACGCGATATAACCTGTGAAACTGAATTTTATACGTAGATTAAAAATTGTAGTTATAAAGAAAGTGTTTTTTAAAACATGTTAATTGAAGAGAAAAATTAACGCTCTGCAGACTAAACTGTTAAAATTTTATAGTTTGGGGAACACTTTTCAGTTCATAATTTCTTACTAGTTTATAAAATCGCGAATTCACAAACTAACAGTATTCACAAGTATAGTGAAGTACACATAAAACAATTATATTAAAAAAATAGCATCATTAAAGTTCAATTAGAAAAATATATTTATTAAAAAGGCAACCCAGCTTGGTAGTAAATATTGCCATATGAAAAATCTAACAATTACATTAATTCCATCAGGTTACAAACACACTATCTCACTTACAAATAAATGCAATAAACAGCATGTGAACCTGATTGACAGCTGTCATTTTTATAATCTATGACGTCACTGGAGACCAGAGACAATTCGCATACTTTTACGCTTGTGATGAACCACGCGGTGGGTTATTTATTGCAATGCCCACAGATAAAATAAATGTTACATAAATAAGTGAATTGTGCAGTTTAAATTCAATGGAAATTGAAAATTACACTTACAAGTTGCAGAGTTTTATAAATTACATTAAATCGCCTGTTGTTAATAAGTCTGTGATAACAGCCTTATAAACATAAAGTTGTTTAGATAGGTTTGTAATAATTTCTTACTTCCATTGAAATTCTTCTTCTTATATGTTTCTTAAAAAATAATTTACAACATTACATCGAAGTTAGCTTCATTAAGTTCCTATCTAAATTATTTTCTGCGTGATTTTCTACATTTATTATGCATGTGTACTATTTTTAATTATGCATATTAACTTATAAAAAATCAGATTTTTTGTATGTAAGATTTTTAGTCAGAGTAGTCATTTAAATTTCAATAATTATTAACAATGATAAAACAACTAGATATTAATTAAATAGGAACATATGGCAACACTCACTACCGCGTGGTACTGCGGGGCGTGGTCTCGGCCGCCATGTTGAATGTAATATTCTGTGTGAACGGCGGCTGAGTGCTGACTGGCTCGTTTATTGTTGTACCATTCACTGTGAAAAGAAAAAAAAAACATTATACATCATAAGAAATTCGTTATTTAATCTTTGACAATTGATGATTAGACATTTTTTTGTTTTTAAATCATCGATTGTGAAAAAAAAATAGTTCAGTAATAAAATCATAAGAACTTTTATAACTAATTTTAAAATATCTAATTAATTATAAGTTTATTTTAAATAAAAAAAACTGCTGTGTTCTCATCAAAATTTTGTTTGGATATTTTTAATATGCCAGTTGAATTCCAGTGCAGCTATTAAGCGTAATGATCGGTTCGCACTTAGCCAGTACAGGCGCTCAAGAACTGGACTGTCAATCAACTGGCACAGTGTGGTAACTGGCGCCAATGAATCCACACAATCTATGACTGACCGTCGCAATTGGCCAAGTATGAATCGCGCATTACTTTCTAACTGTACTGTAGTACTCGTATATTAGTGCAGACGCTCTACATAGTTGTGGGTGTTCGTGATATGTGATTAGTGTGTACCAGTGACGTAGTGGCGGAACCAGTTGTTGATGTCGCTGGCATGGCTGGTGAGCCAGCGGATGCGCATCGCGGCACTGTCCACAATCTTCTGCAGCGTTTGCGACATCGGCATCAGCTGCTCCTTGTGTTCGTGAGCGAATTTCTTGAACTGGAAAATACATTTATCTATACTAATATAGTGTACGACAGTATAGATGGATGGATGTTTGAAGATATCTCCAGAACGACTTAATTATCAATTAAAGATGTTTAAAAGTGTTTTTTTTTTCGAAAGTCAAATAACAGAAAAACTTTTATATACTAAAGAACGAAGAAAAACTAGAAATATGTTTTTAATTAAGTTGGATAGTAGTAGATTAAAGGCTACAGATCAGGAAGTTAGATTAAAATATCAATTTAAAAAAATATACAGAATAGAACAGAAGAGATACTGGGGTAAAATGGAGGGAAACGTCCATGGTAATCTGTGGGCCTGTATCTAATATGGTGTAGGACTCTATGTCTACTGTATGTCTACTCTATGTTACAAAAAAAGGTTTATTTTTTTTTATAAATTTATACCTACGTAGTCTTTGACCTGACCATGCAAGGGTAGCTTATTGTTAAATGTAGTATGTACACTTTTAAAAGATTTCATTATTTAAAAAAACATCTTACAATAGGCCAACCGGCCCGATATCTTGCACCTAACTTACCTTATTAAGTTCTTCAGTGGTGGTAATAAATCCGAAAGCACCGCCTACTACGGCAGGGAACATGAAGGCGTCCATCTGAGAGAATTTATCATAGACTCGGTTGAAGTTATGAATGAGGAAGTCCTGCGCCAGGCGCGTGCCGAGCGGCGGCTCCACGCTCCACGCTGCCACCGCGTACTGCTTCGGGATCTCTGTTAGACTCTTCTCTAACAACCTGGATAACACTTCGTTATATACCTGTGACTTCACTTGGAGGAGCATGTAACAAGATGGACGTTAGTTATGAGTGTGTATACCGGTAGAGGTAAGGTAAGAGATGGAAGTATTGCGTGAAAGGCCCGCTTTAACATCTTCGAATTGTAGGGTCTGCTCGCCCAATGCAATACCATGACCACACAGAAGACAGGCGTGAAGCGGGAGCAATTCCACGTTTCGTCTAATGAGTGTGGTGCCGGAGGCCCAAATTTAGTCCCTTTTCCTTCCCACCCTTTTTTATAAGAGGAATAGGCTACTTACTTTTGTTTTTTTTTTTAATTCCGTGCGGAATAAGTCGCGAGCGAAAGCTAGTACTTAATTAATATGTATTAATACATACAACGTGCTTACATCTTTTTAGCTAAGAATTATATGTAAGCTATAATATGCGCGTCCATGTAACCTTTCAGTGAAAATATCGTTAAAATTGGCCCAGTTCTTTCTGATATTAACCAAAAGAAACGTAGCACAAACAGACAAAAAGTCAGACATTTAAGAAATATATAGACTAGACATAGGGAACAATATTTTTCCATCGGTAACTTCTTTGTACGGTAATATCTCAGTCGAATTGTGTGTGTGAAAAAGGTTTCAAGTGAAGTGTCATCTATGTTTACTCTATATTTATTAATCTCTTTGCAAAAAGTCAATAAATCAAATGAAATATATCTTACATAGAGATGAGCGACTCCTGCCTGGTGCTGGGCAGCACGTTGATGGCTTGGCTCCTGATGCCAGGGTCCGTGGAGTTGAGGAACAGGTTCCAGAAGAAGTCGAACTCGCGCCGGCCGCCGTGTTTCACCGCCATGTTGTAAACCAACGAACGAAGGTAGTTTGGTATCCTGAAATAAAATGACCCAAATTTTTACATAATAGAAAGTAACAAAATACGTATATTCAGAAAATAAGGAATAATAAATATAAGCGTTAAATAAAATACTACTTTTTATAAAACACTAGCTGTTGACCGCGACTTTGTCCGCACAGTATTAAAAAAAATCCCTTAGGAACCAATCATTTTTCTGAAATGAATCGGAACTCATGTGTTACTCCAGACTTTGTTTTACATCTGTGCCAAATTTGAAATCCCACGGGAACCGTATTTCCGGGAGAATAGGTCGCTTATGCGTCCTTCCAGACTCCTCTACATCTATGATAAATTTCATCAAGATCTACTAAGACGTTTTAGAGATACGTAGAAATAAACATCCATCCATCCATCCAAAACATTGACATGTATAAATTAGTATATATTATACTTACGGGTTATTAGTGAGGTCAGTCTGGTTGGCCCAGCTGTTGAACTGCTGGCGCGCCCAGTCCAGGCAGCGCGGCGCCTCCACCATGCACTCCCACATTACCAGGTTCTCTATGAGGAAGGCTTCGTTGTCGTCTTTGGGAGTGTTCAAACCGTAGTTGAGACGTTCCAGTTGCTTCTTCAATATTATCTTCATATAGTCCTAAGTAATACATTTTAATGAATACTTAGTACGCTTTTATGGGGGGGAGGGTAGGGATAGAGTCCGTAGTAATTTTTAAATTTATTCTGCGACTCCTTCCGCGCGAAATTAAACAACTCATGTAGCCTATTATGTTCTTCCAGACTATGATCTACATCTTTAAAAGACCCACTTTAAAAGTATCTCTTCAGCTGTTTAGATGTTACCTTTTAACAAACATCCATCTAAACTTTCACATTTATGATATTAGTAAGATTTTTGGACAATCTAGAGGGGAGTGAGCTGTCCCTATACCCCATTTTTTCCTTTTCCGAGGGGACTGCTTTATGCATACTAACGTCCCCCGGGGGTGTCCCTATCCCCTGGCGATGACAATTAAAATAGTCACAAATTCGCGTATTAAAATAAACTTACCTGGAAGTAAATATATCCTGAAGTAGCCCTCAAGTTATGCTTCAAGAAATACATATTACTGAGTAACAGATCCCACACTATCTTGGAGTCCTCTCCGTTAACGACACACGTGGTGAGTCCGAGCGCGTAGCTGTACTCCAGCTGGTCAGCCTTCGCGAAGTTGAAGGCATCATCTATCAGCTGAGCTTTGCTCAAAGGACTACTGAACGCATCCGACTTCAAAGCATGGTTTAGAAGTTCCCAGTTCCTCTTGTCGTAGTTCACTCGATAGTAACCTGTTTGTATGGAGCTTTGAGAGATTTGATCGTATTTTTAAGTGTGTATTTGTACTAATACTTGTTATTTAGTTATAGTCTGCCTTTAGCTAGGCTATTTTCTACATCTATGCCAAATGTCAACGAAATCCGTTCAGCAGTGTAGGCTACAAACTCTAACAACCATCCATCCATTTAAATTTGCGCATTTATAATATTAATTTGATATTAAAGCGTAAAAATACACTTCTTTGTTATACAGGATGTCAATCATAGTACACTTTTGAATAACTATTTTTTTAAATATAATAACGTTACATCTACGACACGCTTTAGGCACTTTATTTAGGGTGGTAATAAATTAGAAAAAATGCTCTGCGAGAGAGGGACAAAAACTACTAGCCAATAGCAGCAAACAAGGAACGTCGCTATGGTTACTTAAAGTCGTAGCAACGAAGGAAGGTTACTATGGTTACGGTCTGAGCCAATAGCACCAAAGAAGTCAGGTAACCATGGTTACTTGGCTCTGTCATTTGAGTTTGTTTTAAAATGTCTTAATTTTGAATAGAAGTAACTACTTACCGATAGCATCAATATTGACGTACAAGGGTTGCGTGTCGTTTATCTGCAGGTCAGCGGTGGCAGAGCTCGCTGTGAGCCACAGCCGCGGCCGAGTGGTCCAGTTGGCGCGCGGCACGTCAGTGGTGGCATAACTGAGTGGTATATGCCACAACTGATCTGTCATCTCCTTGTATGGTTCACCACTACTTGTGAACAGTTTCTGGATGAAGTAATTTAAAGTTACTTTGATGTTTAAAGTTAGTTTTATAGGTGGAAAACGAGCAAATGGCTATCTGAATTCGCCGATTTTTTAAAAGAAAGTTTTTTTCATCCGACTAATAAAGGTAATGGTTTTTTTTTCGTTTGCATCTATGTAATTTTTATTGTAACCCCCTACAGCCTAAACTAATGAACATTTTTTGTGGAATAAGGTGTCATTCGAATCGTCATTTTCCCAGGAATGTTATAGAGTATATTAATGGGCAAAAAAACATATACAGTAAACGTGAAATGTGACATTTAAAAAAATAATTAAATAACCGCTCGAATCTCATTCAAAACTTATTTTTAAATTTCTAGAGCTTTTTTTAATTTATCAATTAATACAATTAGTAAGTCGGGATTTTTGTTATTTTTTTTTATTGTATTTATATTTTTATAAAGACATTTGTATGGAAACATCTATAAATGAACGCTGACCTGTGTGAAGGTGACCTGTCCGGTGGTATAGTCCCTCTGCACGTTTACTACAGGGTAGCCCGCCTGCCGCGTCCACGAGTTCATCATATCAACCACCGATAAGTGTTGGTACAACGAATGGTTCTCTATGGCTTCCGACATCGCTTCCCACAGATCATTCTCAACCGCATTCGAATATTTCCTGGAATTATTTTATTCATTATAAATAAATGCGTATAAAAAAGATGTTTTTTAGAGTTAATAGTCTAAACGATTGATAGATGTAGAGGATAGTCTGGAAGAAGACATAGGCTGCGTTCTTTTGATTTTTTAATACAATTCGAACGGAGTTGCAGGCGAAAGCTAGTGTCTCACATAGCCTATGTCACTCATTGACATAGCTTTCTAAGGTTATTAGAATTTTTGAAATCGGTTCCAAAAATCTTTCCTCTTTATATTAGCATAGATTATACATCATTCCATCACGATTTTATCCAAAGTAAACTTAACAGACGTTAGTATTCAAATTTACATTTTAATCTATTGATAACCAAATACTTACATACAATAAAATGGAACATTTTTAAGGTTATTAGGAAAACTCAAAATTTAGAGACCAAAATAAAGTCACATAGATACAAATATCACTACAAGAAATTCTCTCTCTCTCTCTCTCTCTCGAAGTGCCTCTCCATTAATGGAGGTTGGCCGTCAGCTCAGCGAACTTTTTCTGGTTTTGTGCCAAGCGAAATAGGTGTTCTACGCTGGCAATATTCGTCCACTCCTTGATATTTCGCAACCACGATTTCTTTCTTCTTCCACCGCGTCTCTTGCCTGCGATTTTGCCCATCATAATCAGTTGAATAAGGCCGTATTCCTGATGTAAAACATGGCCTAGATAGGCGACCTTCCTCTTTTTGACAGTCTGCAATAGCTCGCGGCCCCTGTCAATGCGCTGACACAAGAAATAGACATGCTTAATTAAAAAGAAGACTTACCAGTTATTCAAATAAGTCTCTAATCCCTTATGAAACAGTTCTTCAGTTATAGTATGGTTTAACATTCGGATCAAATTTGCGCCTTTCATATATGAAATTTCGTCAAACTTCTGCGATATTTCCGAGGCATCCGTCACTTTCCGGGACACGGGCGAAGTGTTCTTTAAAGCGTCGGATTTTAACAGATTCATCTTATCCTGAGTGAATGATTCGAACATATTCCATTCCGGTTCAATCTGTGAATATGAATGAAATCAACAATTAACAATGCAATAGGTTTTCATTAACGAAACATGTAACACATCAATTAAAATACGTTGATGCTTGGTATGCCAACCTATCAAAGGTACAGTCGCAGAAATTCGCGGTGTTTCACTTACGGATTTATCTTGTTTAAAACGAGACAAACTCCGTCTCTTACCAACCAATTAGATAGCAGTAAATTCTAACGAAAGGATGATAATCAAAAGCTATTAACCGTGTACTATTGACCGACTTTTTTTATACAGACACATTTTAAAGCTGCATCCTATTAATTAAAAACAATTCAAGCAGTAATAAAGTGAAACACCGCGAGTTTACATAACTGTACCAGTGTACTATACGAGTATATCAGATAACTTGGCATTTGTCAAAAAAAAACGTTCCGAAACAAAACAATGTCATAACGAAATTAAGGTTGAACATACATTGACAGTAGTACTGTTTGAAATAGTAAAAAAAACTTACATGATCAACTCCGACATATTCAATATATGTAGCGAATCCTTCATTAAGCCATAAATCCGTCCACCACCTCATTGTTACCAAGTTACCGAACCACTGATGGGCTAATTCGTGGGCTACGTCTATGGCAACACTCTGTTTGTCTCTGGGCACATTCTCGTCTTTATCAAATAACAGTGTTGTTTCTCTAAAAACCACACATCAAAAAGGTTACCAAAAAACAATAATTGTCAATTTTTAAAATCCGAAAATCTATGGTACATCTATCAATCAAATTTGAATCTTACCTAAATGTAATTAAGCCCCAATTCTCCATAGCACCACTCGAGAAGTCAGGAACCGCTATCAGGTCTAGTTTCTCTAAAGCGTAAGGTAAACCGAAAACATGCTCATAGTATTCTAGAAGTTTCGGAGTTATACTTAAAGCATATTTTGCTTTATGTATGAGTTCAGGTCTTGTCCATATTTTGATGGATTTTGTTATATTGTCCTTACTTGTGTAATTTGTTTCTAGATAATGAAAATCTGATATTACATAAGCAACTAAATAAGTGGACATATTTACTGATCTTTCAAAATGTGTCCATTGCCAGCCGGGTTCTTCTTCTCTGTAATAATAATATTTATTACTAGCTGTTCCCATGCGGCTTCATCCGCATGGAATTATAAAAACTTTATTTTATTGTTTACATTTGTCAAATGTCAAAATTCAAATGCACAAATGACAACTAAGGTCTTTGACATTGACAATCTTGCTTCCTTGATGTTGGCAGCAACTTATGGTCTCTTTCCCACATTAGGATTTTCATCCAATTTATTTACCCCTAAGTTTAAAAGCGTGAAAATATATAGCCTAAAGCCTGACGTAAGTGTAGGGGTTTTTATTAAAAAAATAATTATTCAAAAATATGCTGTGATTGTTGACATCTTAGGCAACAAAGAAGTGTGTTTACGCTTTACTATATAATATAGATTAAACAAGCTTTTACCCGCGACTTTGTCCGTGCGGAAATAAAAAAACAGCTTAGTATATAGCCTATGTGATTCAACAGATTATGGTTTACATCTATGCCAAACAACAACAAATGTTAAGTCATTTTTGAGATACATAGTAACAACCATCCATCCATCCGTCCATCCTAAATTTTGCAATTTTATAATATTAGTATAGTATGATAATTGCATGTATTTATCATTCTCACGTAGTCTGCGCATTTTACTGGTCTCCAAAACGATCTAATCTTCAGTAATGATATTTAACAAGTAATAATAGCGAGTATTATCAAATAAATATATTTTAATTGCTGATATATAATTTTCCCCATACTTCAAAGTATGGCAAAACCCCAATATTATAATTACAATCAGACACATTACTTATCTTTAAAGGGAAAATCCTAGTCTTTTCCCTTTATTAACAATAACCACTTTCCTACACTAATAACTCACATACATATTGTCAAGTTCCAAATTGTATTTTGGGAAATTACAATATGTAAAATATTTTACACTAACTGTCGTAAATACCGGTTAAATTTTACTAATATTATATATAAACTAGCTTTAGACAGTTGGCTGTGCGAAATGAAAAAAAAAAACAAATGTCAACCCTTTTATACTGTGATTAGCGGATGGCGCGAATTTTTGACAGATCATGGTTATTGAAACATTATACGTAGACTTGCGAAATGCGATCTAGACCGAAAAATAATTAAATATTTATACAGAAAGCATTGTGATATATATTTATAGGTTATAATTGACATACATAATATTGATCAGCGGCAAAGTGTTAACATATGTTTAACTAAACAGTGTTTAAGCAAGGGCGGATTCAGCTTTGGCGCCAGGGGGGTCACATAGTCGTGGTCAAGTCAAGAGCTTGATAAATAGATATAAACATATTTTGTCAAGCTCTTGACCAACTAGCTCAGGGGGGTCATGACCCCTCCCCTGGATCCGCCGTTGTGTCTAAGTATATTTTTTAAGGTAATACAGTTAGATTTTAATTCCAAATAATAATGTTTAATGTAATCTACTTTTGATACTACAGCAAATACTTTATTTTTAAAATATACTGTGCTCACTATACTGGACAATAATTATAATGATATGGAAAATAACGGCCAGCAAGAGAGGTGTTACCACTGTACCAGACATGCAAATACATTGCTATCAACACGGACTTTCACAATAGTCAATACAAAAACCATATCCATTGGTTTTCCGCCAATACCATGCATATTTAGTATACCGGAAATGAAGGTGATAATACTTACATATTTTCTTCTGCGGTCGCTTTCATGTTGGACAACGCTGTCATATTCGCAGGGTGTGATATACTGATCTCAAACTTGGCTTTGAAAGCAGGCTCATCGAAACAGGGAAATGCCGCTCTTGCTGATGTAGGTTCAAATTGAGTGACACCTAGTTTTCTGAAAATAATGTTAACATACATTTAATAAATAAATATTACTATGTCTTCTTAATTAAAAAATAAAAATAATCCTTGTTTAATTTAGTAATTACAGTTTTTCACAATTGGACTGCATCAAAGGTATCTCTTTGGTCCATTTTTTTGTTTTAAAACTAAATAGCAGTACATTTGGTATGCTTAGTTTTAAAAATAAAAAACTCCAGTGTAATTGTTTCCATACCCCTCAATTAATCTTTTTTTTACAATTTATGGTATACTAAAGTAAAGTAATAATTAAAAATTGATTCAACTCACTTTATTTCATTTTTATTTGTCCTATACGTACTTTTATAGAAACCTGTCAATGAATTGGAAATATTTCCAGCAAATGACAGCTCTAAGATATAATCAATGTCTGATTTGAGCGGAGATTCAAGTGTTAATATTAACCTGTCACCTGTACTCTCCTTAATAGACAATATCTTTATGTTACGTACACTGCTGTGAGTCACTTGAGTGTCTATCTGATTATTTAGTGGATTTAATGTTGTATGATTAAATATTTCTGACTCATTTTGAGTAACTGTACTCTCTGACACATTTTGTGGTACTACACTGTTTATTGTTGATGTTTCCGTCATATTAGCCTCACGCCTTTTCCTTGCATTAATTGTTTCTTGTTCATAAATCTGTTCTGTTAAATGAGCATTCTTATTAATACTGAGACCTTTTGAATGTAAGATAATCTCTTTGACTTGTTTATTCGCCCTTAGTGTGATGTACACATCTCCGCTGAACACGGAATTCTCAATGTCGGTTTTTAATTTCAATCTATAGAAACTTGGATATACATAAGGTGGTAATCGCAGGTCGGGTGAAGGTGGATTTGTGTATCCAAATGTTTCTGTGTCATCCCAGAAATCATGTGGCACCTCTTGAGATATCTGAAAAGATTAAAATAAAATGTTACTCATATAAATGTGAAAGTGTAATTTGGCATAGATGCAGAACACAGTCTAGAATATTAAATTTTAATTCCGCGCCTTTGGAGTCGCGGTAAAAGCTAGTCATGATTTAAAAAATGTAAATCTTAAACCAATAAATGTATACTAGGTTCTAAAATTTGCCTTTTAAAATTTTAGAACCATTGTATCAAGAATTAAAAACATAAAGAAATTAATAATTAATGATCCAACTTATAGAAAAATATTTAAATAATATTAGAACATATTAATAGAGATCAGTTGTATATTTATTTAAATGATTTCCTCAATACTCACTATTTCATCACCATAAATTGAAATTATACAAAAAAATAAAATAATACAAAGTAAATAACTCATTGTATAAATTATGAACTAAATCACAGGTACGAGGTAAATTCAATTGACTAAACTAACTTCAACACTACGAAATTCATTCAAAATATAGAAAAATCGTTACATATTAATTTTAATTCTAATTTAATAAATATGATTAAACGTCTCACTTATAGACGTTATAACTCCTTGACATATTCAACTGTAACTGTCAATTTGACGTCAAACAGATGTTTCTTATCTGACCAAAGAGTATATAACACCAGTTGGCAAAGGTCACGTATTAATATACTTTTTTTTTGCGCGAATTTATAAATTACGCAATAGATAAATTATGTTAATGGACAGCTGATAAAACTGGAATGAATGTAAACTGTGCTTTGGATTGCGAATTGAAATTGATAAAATAGTTCATTACAATGTTATGCTTACTGATGGATGTAGGTCTCCCATTAACCATTAACAAAATTTTTTTGCAAGTAGAATTAAAGAATTATTTTTTATTATATTTAATAGTAAAATGAACTAAGATCATAAATATTAAGATTTTTGTATAAAACATACCTTAAAATAAGTTACAAAATAAACAATTACACCGACTATGAAAGAAAGTATAACTGCAAAGATGACAAAAGAGATGCATATGCAAGTTGAAATAAAAATTCCTCCTTTTCTACCATAATGGATGTCATCAAGGCCTTGAGTTTCACACGCCAGGAATTGCTGGCGACTTGTCGATAAAGCCATGTTCTTTACATATACTGAAACAAATAATAGTTAATTTATTTGCTGCACTAAAGTACATTTCTCAATTACAAACGTATTGATCTTAGAATAATATGATAACTAGCTTTCTTAACTAGCGTGGAATTAAAAAACTCTCCTCTACAACTATACCAAGTTTTATCGAAATCCGTTCAGCCGTTTAGGCTACAAACTCTAACAAAGATCCATCCATCCATTTAAACTTTCGCATTTATAATATTAGTAAGATAAGATATAAAAAAACACAACAAAATCTAACGTTTTTCAGACATCCGATATTCTTAGCTACCACCAACTGTTTACTTCCAATTATTTACTAGCTAGTTTCTAGTTTCTAGTTTACTTCCAATTATTTAGGCAATGTATGATAAAATTTAATTGACTAATTATGGGTTAAAAAAAAAATTGAATTATCTTAAAGTGACCCGTCGAGGTAAAACAAAACAACGCCTATTTACGTAGCGTAAGTGATAAACTACTAACGAATGTTTTTCTTTCCAAAACATTTCTAAAAAGATTAATGGTTTTTATTCCGCATTTTTTTTTTGCCGAAGCGTACCATTAACTTTGAGACCACCATGCATACTGTGTGCACAGATGGTGGTCGTCGTTGATTATTATTACGACCACTGTTTAGTAATGTTGTAAGGACCATTTTGGTATGTCGTCAAATAAAGGCAGGGTCCTGTAACAGTTGCTTGTTTGCCTACTATACTATCGACATAAACCCTGTCTAATCGTGTGCGGTGTGGCGAATTGTATGCGGGTACCTGCGATAACGTTTTGCTACCGAACTACGATTTTATGATTCAATTGAAATATTGCAAAATATACGTTGAAGAATACTTGAAGACTACTTTTTACGATAAACGAAACGGAAATACCTTTGCCTTACATACATACACGTGTCTATGGTCATCGTTTACGGGATATTTCTCATTTTTATAGCCTATTCTTTTATAAATTGCCAATCTATTCGACCTATACTTATCAGCTAC
Source organism: Papilio memnon (assembly GCA_003118335.3). Taxonomy (NCBI): domain Eukaryota; kingdom Metazoa; phylum Arthropoda; class Insecta; order Lepidoptera; family Papilionidae; genus Papilio; species Papilio memnon. The sequence continues at coordinate 257,400 of LD700008.1, read as the reverse complement.
TGCATTGGTTACACTGTATTATAGAAAATTCATAGTAGATTATACGATATTATGAATTTACGAAAAATACTGTAAATAACTTTTTAATGTTGTTTGTCTAACTATAGAACTGGCTGTGCATATCCCGTGATGAGAAACAAGACTGTTTACCTATCTCAGTTTTGTTTAGAGGTAATGAGCGAGATGGCAAGCGTTTTAGTAGGGACCACCTACGATAACATTTTTTATTGTAAGGATTACAAAAAATCTTTTGAAAATAAATCGCCAATGCAATATTAGTAGTATAGCTAACAACTGATGTGTTCTAAGTGCGGGAACACAAGTATTCAAGGTTACGTTGAAAGTGAATGTACTATTCCATATAAAATGGTGGAACATATAAGGATGGCATTGTTTGCTATTGTGATTAGAATGTAGTACAAGCAATACCAGCCGTTAATGTTTCAAACACTCTTTATTTTATGAATAAATGCAAATTAAATATGTAGTTAGGTTATTTTAATATTCTTCATTTACAAGGGCTATATAGTAAAGAAAATAATGCCACAATCATCATCATCATTTTAAAGGTCTCCAAAAATTTTGTAGTGAAAACAAGAAGAATGAAGACTAAATGACCTTCAATTTAACTAATATCAAATTTCAAGATCATTGTTTACATTCTTAATTCATTTAGAACGCAAAAAGTTAAGATATGACCAAATGTGCGCGTAATCAATTATACTACCTATATTTTTATATTGTGTTTTAAATTACATAATAAGATGGCGCATACTCGCTTGGTATTTTTTTATATCTGTCTATGTTAATTTCTTGATCTAAATTTATGGTACATTAAGGAAGACCTTTAATGTCCACTTTTTGAGTGTGAGTCTCTATGAGTCTGCCATAGTTCTGTAGTATAGATAAGGATTACTTAAGAAAGCATATTTTCAACTTTTTTCCTATTATCGTACAACCACAAACAATGTCGGCGATGGGGTAGGGAACGGTTAGGAAACAGTCCAGTGCGTTGTACAAAAAGGGGCGTCATAGGTCTGAAAATTACACAGTATCACGTATCCCAGTTACTCCCAAGGCTTAGTAAAAAAAAGCGCTGAAGTAATCGAACCTAGAGCGCTGGTAGGGGGAAAACCGGTATTATAGACCTACCGGGGCTTCCGTGGGTACCAAGGGGTCCAATCTAATGTGGTTTAGATGTATCTCATCAGAGTTCAATAATCGCTAATGCTCTATTTAGTAACAAAGCGATACTTTAGACATATAACGATAGCAAAAGTGTTGCACCAGTTTTCTTATCAGCTAGGTGAACATTTTTTTGTCGTTTAGTGTTAAACCTCTTTGAAATAGGTATTCGTGACTTATAACATGTTAACAACCGGAAACATGGAAATTTGGTGTTCATGGAATTTTCTTTTAACTTTTTAATTTTAAGGAATTTATCCTCATATGTCAGCGTAGAGGAATGTGACGAAATACTGTTACATATATCACAACGTTATAGGCTATATAGATCTTATGGAAAAACTCATGATCAAGCGGAAATATAAAACAGTAATAAATACGCCATTTTATACGATTGAAATTAAAAAAAAAACCGCCTAATTTTAACCATTTGTATTTACTCTCTTTAGTTGGACAAACGTGTGTTTTTTTCCGATAGATTAACTAGTAGAAATATGCAAACCAAAAAATTACACGATACGTCACTGTGGGGCTTCCAATTAAACATAGCAGGGAATTGAGATCATAAATTGATTGTTGAGTGTTCCATCTCACGTACGTTTACTCTATGACGTGTTTATACGTCATAATTTGCGGTCTGCCCGCCTTTTTTTATCTCTTCAAACAATATTTCCGCACTTATAATCCTATATCTTTTGTAATCCAATATACAAAACTGTAATTAAACACTTTCAAATAAGGATTAAAATTGCTTGAAAGGTTATTGTAAATCATACGTTTTACATAATATAGTAAGCGACTCCAGGAAAATATTATGTAAACTTTTGTTTATATTTGCGGTCCATGCCCCCACAAAACATTAATCATAATAAATGCAACCTTTAACGTAATTAAATCATTATAAAAGACTAGCTGTAATTCGCGTCTTCGTCCGCGCGCAATTAAAAATTGTAATAAAGATACTGTTACTCAATGATAACGTAATTATTTATTGGTGAAAGAATTTTTTTTATTCCAATACATACAAAAATACAAATCTTTCCTCTTTATGATATTAGTATAGATTAGAGCAGTAAGCAACAATTACTGAAAAAAACTATAGACTATTCGCCGTAGATAAAAAAAACTTTTATTATCTGTGGTCCTAGTCAAAAATATTAGTTAAAAATATTAGCTTATGAAATTGTGAGTTAATATCTAACCACATCTTGGTCTATTTAAACAAATAAACGATAGTATAATATAAACCGGATGTTATTGCGAACATTCTTAATTTATGGTTTGTTTGATCTTGAGTTGCCTTTGTACTACGCAGATGCTAAATGCAAAGTACTTAATAAAGCTTTTGATGATAGATTAGTGGTAAAAAATATTACATAAATATGCTATTTGAAGACACAGATAAACTTCGCACTTTACAGATGCAAATTAAACTAGAAACAAAAATTATATTGAAGTTTAATAAGTCTATACTAATATTATAAAGAGGAAAACTTTGTATTTTTGTATATATTTGATTCACGCAAAAACTACTGTGCCGATTTTTCTATATATATATATATATATATATATAAAAGAAAGTCGTGTTAGTTACACTATTTATAACTCAAGAACGGCTTTACCGATATGGCTGAATATTGGTGAGGAGGTAGCTTAGAGCCAGGAGACGGACATAGGATACTATTTATTACGTTCGACAGCGATGGATGGATGTTTGTTAGAGTTTGTAGCCTAAACGGGTTAACGGATTTCGATTAAATTTGGTAAAGACGTGGAGGATAGTCTGGAAGAACACATAGGCTACTCACTTTTGTTTCTTTTAATTCCACGCGGACAAAGTCGCGGGCGAAAGCTAGTGATATATAATATGTAACATACGCTTATGTTCCTCAGTTATGATTGATAATGTAGTTTTGTAATGAAAGAACTTTTTAATTTGCTTCAGTACTAAAAACCAACAATTCAAATCTTTCATCTTTATAATATTAGTCTAGAGAAATATCATATACATATTGTGCTAAAAAAATACCAGCCGTGAATTTTGTCTTCTTCGATGAGGAACCTAGAACAAATTTTCACTATCGGAAACCCATCATTGACGTCATAGGAACTTTATTAAGTACATTTAACTGTTAAAATTGCATGAAATCGATCAACCCAATGGAAACCCTTATATTACGATTTGTGTGCGTAAAAATCTTCCGCTATATAGACTAGTTGCTCGCGGGTTCGCCTGCGTGAAATTACAAAATTTGCTACTGCCTATGTTACTCAGCGATAACTGTAGTTTTTTAATGGTAAAAGGATTTTAGAAGTCGGCCTTGTAGTTTTTGAGTTATTTCAATACATACAAAAAATACAAATCTTTTCTCTTTATAATATTAGTATAGATTAGACATGGTTTTATAAAAGTTTAAAAAAAATAATTACTATTTTTTCGTTGCAAATTACGAGTATGTTAAAAATTATTGTAGTAAAAAATAATTTATTGATGTAAAAACCACAAAATCAATTTTTTTATTATAATTCGCCTACACTATTTGCGGTTAGTTTTTCGAGTTATGTACGATTTAGATGTGTATGAATATATAAATGTAATTGAGGAGAAACACATATCTGTAATTTCCACGTACGTCATAGTTAATGATATACGCAATGTTCCTAGTTTAAGTTATTTTAATATTCTAGTAAAAATCAAATTGCGCAACCAATATCATTATTTTTTGTATCACGTCATCATGTATTCAATTGCTTAGATTTTGTGTTTTTAACAAAAACCAGTATGTTCGCAACACTGACCTTTATAATATGATAGGTTATAAACTGTGGTATTTTGTGTCTATTTCATTTACCCCATTTTGGTGTTGTTGGTTGATGATAGTAATAAATAGTTTTCGAACTAATAATAATAGACTTAGATAGACTTACAGTTAGTAATATCAAAAGAGGCATTTAATCGGAATGAATCAAAACCTGTCATTGCCAAACAATCGTTATCTATAACTAGCTTTTCGGGTACGTCTTTATCCGCATGATATTATATAAACTTTATTTTATTGTTTACATTTGTCAAATTATCAATTGCAAATGTCAAAATACCAATTACCTTACTATGACAATTTTGCTTCCTTGATGTTGGCAGCAACTTATGGTCTGTTTTCCATATTAGGGTTTTTATCAAATTTATTTACCCCCTAAGTTTAATAGCGTGAAAATACATAGCCTAAAGCGTGACGTAACTGTAGGGCTTTATATTAAAAAAAAGAATTATTCAAAAATATGCTGTAGTTGCTGACATCTTGGGCAACAAAGAAGTGTGTGTTTACGCGTTATTATATTAGTATAGAAGTATAGATTGTATATATAGATATATACAATCTATACTATAATAAACCGGTTCGCAATGTTTTAATGTATTTATTTAACAAAAGTAAAATATAAGATGTCAGTTTTAGAACCAATTAAAAATATTTCATGTTTTTTGTACGTCTATTTTTATCATTTGTTAATTTTATCAATAAAATCCTAGCATTATAAATATACTAGATGTTTTAGGTTACCCAAATTATGACTCATAGGAATGTTAGGAATGATTTATAAATATCAGGCGCCGACTGGCCGTTGAATCGATGGTAAAAAAAATATAACAGTTGGTACGCTTTCAAAACCGTAACGAATATTCAATACTTCAATAGTTCATAGAACTAATAATAATGTATACGGTGGATCGAGGTCAAACATCTATAAACTTCAATAGACTTTTTAAAGTAAATATTTGGTATGCGAGGTGTTCAGCATTCATTTTTTTTTTCAAATAAATGTTTTAACATGATTTCGATTCAAACATATTTTCATATCAATACTATACGAAAATTCAATCAGCATTTACTTTAGAGCCGTTAATAATAATAACGCTTTACTTTAGTTTATTTTTGTCTAAACTCGTATAATATAAGTATTAACCCTGAAATGTATTTATAGTCGTAAAAAACATTAAAAAAGAAACTAACGAATCATTTGAATTACAAAAAAATGGGTCCCACCTGCAAGCACTATCTCTCGGATAAAAAAAGAATTTTCAAAATCGGTCCACCAGGGCCGGAGCTATCGCGTAACACACATAAAAAAAACATACAGACGAATTAAGTACCTCAGGGCAAATAGGCCATATAAGCGTTGAAATCAATCAAAGTCAACATCGCATTAAAAACCACATTAAGAAAGTTGTATCATTACTCATCTTTAATTTAAATAATTCGGATCAAGGATTATACGATCTGAATATCGATTTGTATTTTACAAAATTATCTTTTCAATGTGATATTTAATTAATTTTATAATTAACATGTAAAATGTATGGATGGATATGGCATGGTATTTTAAAACGGCTGTATAAATCTCGATGGAAATAGTTCATCGCCTTTATACCCAGGAAAAAAATCCGAGGAATTTTTTTTCCACGCCAAAGTCAATAACAACAGCTAGTATAAGTAACAATAATATCGATATGACTATTTGTTATTATCGGATGTAATAAAAATCGAATAATTAATGCGAATATAATTGATTATCTACATTTCATCATCGTTGAATCATTGCACAAACTGCATCATGATTGTGCGTTGAGTTTATAATGATGAATTCGGTAGATTTGAATTTAGAACCCTGCGTCGTTTTACGCATTTTACGATTACACTGAATGGGAAATATGCCATTTACTCTTTTGTTTTTTGAATACTTTTTTTTTTTATTAATACTAATTGTTTTGGAATTAGGAAATATTTTTTTTTACGCTGTAGTAATTGCTGATTTTGGCCATTGTTTAAAATGTAACTGATGTTTGGTAATTAATTTTAAACATTTGTAGTAGATTTTAGTTTAAAGTTTAGCGAACATTGGACGATTGTCGTTGAATATTCATAAAATTGTTGCATCACAGCGTAGGTAGTTGAAAAATTGCTCCGATCTTATTGAACTCAATTGTAATCGTTGGCAAGAATTAAAAATGTACATAAAGATGATTAATTTTAAGCATCGAATGATGTTCGAAGCGTTGCTTTCAATTAACTAATTTTCTTTTCATTTACATGTACTATTTACACAAGTGTAATTTTAGACGCAATGGTTTTTAAAACTTAAGATTATTGTAAAATCTTTACCTAATTTGCAGTATGCATTCTTATTTACTTTTTATACCAAAAATGTATTATTGTAGTACTGTTATCAAGAATAATTATAATTAATTACTTTAATAAATACCAATTTAAATATCAAGACTACAGATTAATTAGTTTATTTTATCCTGTATAAAATTAAATTATTTTAATTGTTTATGCTGTAATTATGAATTGAAAAGTAAGAAAATCATAACTTAAGGCATGCAATGTACAAAATTAAATCAAATTGCGAATTAAAAATATATACGCAAGATTAAATCAGTCACACAAATTGTATTCAATATTTATGAGCACAATCTGTAATTGTATCATATTTCCAATAAAAAATATATTTGTTACAAATTAAAAAAAAAAATACCGTTCTTTTAGATGGCTCCTGTAAATCCAAGCGGCAGAATGAGCACAATCACCATATACTGAAGTTTAAACGACAGAAAAAAAAAATAAAAAAGCGAGGGAAAACGTTTCGTAATATGTCATGAGCGACTCGCGCAATGCCGGTAAATGACGGTAAATTCACTTCGCTGTGGGCGTTATTTTACGTATTTAACATCCAGCGGTATTGAACTACAACGCACCTTGTAATGTTTCAGAGTTCGAGTGTATTAAGGAGGTAGGTAGATCAATTTATAATGGTCATTATGGTATGAAGTGGGTTGGTGCGTTTGCAACGACCTTGTTGATAATCTCTATGCCTGCATTATTATTTTTCTTACAGATCTTTATTTCTTTTGTCCGTTCTTATGTGTAGTTATTTGATACCTTTATGATATACAAGAATGGCTTCAACGAGATGTGGATTCAATGATTTTTGGCTACGCATTTTTTACAATTACATTTCTTCGTACATTTTTTTTCAAGTTTTATATATCCTTTCCAAGATAATCCTTTCATTATTTCGCAATATGTTTTTGTTTACTTCCACGGCTGTAGCCATCGTGAACCAGTGCCCGTGAAATCATTGAATGAGCTCTGTATATCCGTATCTGGTTTTCGTTTATATCAGTACTAGCTTTCGCCTGCGACTCCGTCCGCGTGGAGTTGAAAAAACAAAAGTAAGTTGCCTATGTGTTCTTCCAGTCTATCCTTTACATCTATGTCAAATTTCATCGAGGTCCGTTGAGCCGTATAGGCTACAAACTCTAACAAACATCCATCCATCTAACCATTCGGATTTATATGATTAGCTATATTGTACTTTTATTTACACTTACGTGCGTCACTATCCCTGCTGCTAAAACCCATCCATTTTTTATGTAACAGCCAAAATTGAATTATATCGGCTAGCGGCGCCCTTGAAGGTATATAAATATTACGTTCTTAGAAATCTATCGGCATGTCTTTGATCAGTGCGTGTATAGTCGCGGAAATCCGCGGTGTTCTATTTAAAAATAACCGATAAGAATGAATGAATGAATAAATCAATGAATGTGTATTTATTTCCACAAAAAAGAAATTACATATACGCACTAATTGTAAAGAAAACATATAAAATCGTGGCAAAGGTAGACAGCTTAGCCTATGTAGAAGGGACTAAGCCGTTTCTGCGCTGGTTTTTAGCTGGCTCCTTAGCACTCACGTAGCTCATAATTATAACCGGTCTTATAATTTCACACAAAAATACATTTTAAAAAGAAAAAAATCACGTAAAACAAAAAGGATATAAAGTAAACTTCTTAATTAATAAACACAAAAACAATCATGCTAAATTAAAAAAAAATAGCAAACTAGGGGATACTAATAAAATGCAAATAGCCTCGTATCTCTTTCGACATTTTTATACTATACATTTAAAAGCCAATTCCTATTGTTATCAATGCATCCCGCGTCGTCTCAATACGTACAAAACGTTCAAGCGAGTGTAACTTTTAAGGTGGGGCACTACCAAATTACTTGACTGTACATTTACTCCGTACTAGTATTATTTGCACTTTGTACGTACTCATTAGGTACCTACAACTGTCATTAACCGTTTGTCACGGTCACGGTACACCACTAATGACAGTTATTTTTATATCGATGTTAAAACTAAATGATCGCATAATTATTATTTTTGTAAAAATCTTTGTGAATAAAATGATAGCTGTGATATGATTATGTATTTTATAGAAGTAATTCAGTGAAAATGGCTTCTACTATCTTACTAATATTATAAACTAGTTTTCGCCCGCAACTCCGTCCTCGTGAAATAAAAAATAACAAATCTAAGTACCCTATGTGTTCTTCCAGGGTATACTCTACATCTATACCAAATTACATCGAGATCCGTTCAGCAGTTTAAGCTGCAACCTCTAACAAACATCCATCCATCCATCTAAACTTTCGTATCTCCAGAACTGCTCAACGGATTAATGAAATTTAATATAGAGGTAGATTTTAATTTAGAAGACCATATAAATTTAGTTTTTAAAGTTTCTAACGATGTTCTTCCCTTTAGAAATAATACTCCTTAGGTATAATATGTTCGGTATTATTTACAAGAAATGAGTAAATGCGGACGAATGACGTCATGTAACTTTACACGTCCTTTTTAACTTTGATGATCCTCATTTCTTTATTAATTCTTATTTCCAGGATTAAATGTACACATACCTGGAGTCATCTAAGTCACCATTTCAATTCTGAAGTTAAAAAAAGTAAAGTGCATTAACCAATGTAAAAACATGTCAATATATTTTATCTTTTTATATATTGTTTGTCCTCTAATTTATTGTGACGCCACAGGATTTGCCCAGTGGTATTGTGATAAATGTTTTCAGATAATAATTGTATTGTGTTGCGATTATTCTATTTTTAAATTAGACAATGACTTACGCCCGTATTTCAAAGGGGTAGGTAGACTTCGAACCTTACGAGCGCGCGCACATATTTGACTAAATTATTTCACAACTGTTTAGTCGCGCTTTAGTTACACTATTCAATTTTTAGTTGTGCAACTAAACTTTTGTATTAGCTCCGAAACAATCGACCATCATACAACAGTTGTGCGATAGTTTAGTCGAAGGTGTGCGCCTGCTCTTATTTAACTCGATCTTGGTAGACATGTCTCGCTTTCTCCCCGGTCGGTTGGTTTCGCTTGCTCTTAATATTTTATTGACCGACTTCCCAAAAGAAGGAAGTAATCAATTCGTCTGTATGTTTTTTTTTTAATATCTATTTGTAATAAATTTCCTTATTGTTACTAAATTATTTTAGAACTCCACAATATTTACTAAGTACCGATACAATGTATACACACAATAACATTGAAAGACAATGTTCTGTTAAACGATTGGTCACTTTAATCAAACGACAATAGTTATTTTAAATAATACTAAAACCGGAACGGACAGACGAGGTCTTTCCTGTATTAGTAAGCGATGAAGAATTAGGGATGTCAACTTATAGAAAACTGTAAAAAAGCGAACAGACTAGTTAACCGTTAAATCCTTGGCGTCCTTCCATTAATCTCGTATGCCAGTTTCATATATAAAAACAATCACACCTCAGATATGGATGTCAAATCCGTATCAGTATAAAAAGCTGGAAAAAATGTATACCAAACCTGAAGAGCTGGCAACCCTATGAATAACTATCTCGGATTGGGATTTAAGACAATCATTGACGTCATGGCGCCACTGTTCCAAGAATAAGTAAATTAAAGACTGTGGAGGCTGATGTGGAGGGGTTATTCTGGGAATCTGTGTAAAAGCGTGAAGTCCCGTGAACGAACTTCGATGGAGATATGGGTATACCCAAGACTTGCGAGGTTTTGTTCATTTTTATCTGTACATGTGGAAAGAAATATACATTTTTGTACTAGTACAAAGGTGTATACAAAGGTGTACTAGTACAAATTGACACCTTTGTACTAGACACTATATATAACAATGCATTATTTTTTAATTTATTCAGATACTGAACAGCCTTATACAATAAAGAAATAAAATAAAAATTAATTACACAGTAATGTCACTATAATATTGGATTTCTTTCAAACAATCAAATATATTTTCAAATCAAATCGATTATTGAAACTGACCTTCAATGTTTTATAATAAAATAAGAAAAATCAATTATCGCGCATTCATTTTACAGCGTTGAAGCCAATTTAAAAATGTATTCTGATCGAATAGCACCTAAAATAGTGGAGAAGCAAGTCAGCGGTCAGCAATGTTTGCTCTTGCCGTCCGGCAGTGGGTCATCGTGTTTGCGCTGGTTACGGTGATTTACACCATCGCTAGTTAACGCACATTATTGCCTTGTTAGACACTGATTACGTTCAATGTTTGCTTTGACTTCACCGCTTGATGTGCATTCCGAAAACTCCGTGATTTCTAACCTTGCAAATGAACTGCTAAACTGAACCAACTTCGATTATGCAGAAATGTAGAAAGATATAATAAGGCTTGTTTCAGATGAACTTATTATTAGTGAAACAATTTTTTCAAGCAAACTAGGAAAAATAAAAGACAATGTAAGTTAAAGAAAAGCGTAGATATGGATGATTGCACAATATTACTCTTCTTATCAAGATAGGACGAGAAAATCTGAAAGTTAATAGAAAACTTTCCATTAGCGGAAGAGTGAAAAAGGTTAAATAATGAACAATGAATATGTACTACTAAACTGGGACTAATCTAATATTTAGTGACAGTTAGTCTGTCTTAGGACAGATGTCTTTTATCAGATCTTAGCACGAATGGGTCGGCTCGCCCGATGCAATACCACGACCACACAGAAGACAGGCGTGAAGTGGAAGCAATTCCTCGTATCGTCTGATGAGTGTGGTGCCGGACACCCAATTTTAGTCCCTTACCCGTTCCACCCTTTTCTTATAAGGGAAGGATTAGATGGGAAAGTGGATTTGACGGTGGAGGAGACGCATAGGAAGGGGAAATGTCCTCTTTATGTGCGTCTCCTCCTCCGATTTAGGGTAGGCAACGCATCTGCAATTGCGGATGTCTATGGGCAGCGGTCGCTTCGCCATTTCGGCGGATTTAGGTGGCCGCTTGCTCGTTTCCCACCTTATTGCATAAGAAAATGAATCTTTTACTAAACGTAAATAGATTTAATAAGTAACATTTAAGGTACATTTATTGTGTCGTATGTAAAAGCAGAAAGGAGCTCGATGTTATCGTATACATAGAATAGAGAATGTTTAGTGCGTTTCGCATTGTGCGTTAGAGGATATGGAGACCCAATTACGTGGCGTTGAGCGTCCCCTTATAAGCCTAAGGGTCTATAAAGATCCATACATACTGGCGTTATTTTCCATTTTGGTCAGTCTGGTATTTTTCTAATGTAATTTAACTTACGACTTTTTTAAGTTCATTGTCCAGAAATTATTTTGATTGATTTTTGAAATTATATGGCATAAATAGTTGTCTATTTATTTTAAAAAAATATTTAACATTGAACGTAAATTTGAATTAATTCAGAGGTTATTGTGATAGCCAAGGGCGTCTCAGAGGGACGGTGTTGGATATAGCAACTAAGATATTTTCTTTTTAATAGGAAAAGGTGGAAAAACTCAACGATAACGCTGCGATTTCTTCAGCATTGAAAATCATGTGCAATTAATCAACATTATAAGAATGAAAATTAGATTAGACACTTCACAACAACTGGTTGGTTGACAATCACAGCATGTCGTCAGTGCAAACGAGCCATATCCTGGTGGCAATTGGCTCGAATTGAGCGGGCGAGAGCAAATATCACCAGTGGTACATTGCCCATTCCGAGCTGTCTTCAACCAGTGAGTACACTCGCATTTGCATGTTTATTTACTAATCCTGAGTAAATTTAAAAAATAAATGCTTAACTTATTTCGATAAGCTTCTTTTATTTTGGAAAATCTCTGGCCGTCTGCTGGTTTATTAAAGAAGTTAACTTAGATTTTTCTGGTAAAACTCTGCATGTTAACAATTCTTTTATCCTTTTAAAACGTATACTCGGATGATTTCGATGATGCCAATGCGAATAATATTGTGAACTTAACATCTGCCCTGTATTGTCAAACCTATTTTATATTTCAGTTATACGTAATTTAGGTAAAAGCATAAAATTACGCCTTTTAGTAAATTTCAGAGCATTTCTAAGTCATATATAAATGTTTTAATGTAAGAATACTCTCGATGCTGGGTTTCCGCCACGAAAACATTTGCAAGATTTACTTTATATCTTGTGGGTTAGGCGAATGCGCATATCTGAAAACGGGGATCAGATTGCCCCAGTTACATGAACATAGAAATACACATAAAGATGTTGCACCCTTTGCTTCTCTTTGCGTCTCGTCGAAATCTAATAATGTGTTTAGTGCACTTTAACTTATGCTAAAGCGAGCCGCTATTCAGTTTAGATGATACTTAATGTGTTACAGAGTTGAAGACAGTTTCCCAACATGTTGGGGTGTGTGTACATACTCGCGCTGTGTGTGCTCGCATCTAGCACCTCGCAGCCGGATGAGGTCAGTTATCCAATCACCGTAGTGCGATTCATTTTATTAGCTACCGGCCCCATTGGAGGAATGAAAACATGATAGACAATTTATATTAGGCGTGTACAAGATAACTTATGTTTAGGACTTTAACGGAAGGTACAGTCATGGATGTCTGCGGTGTTTCACTTCCAGAAATATTGCCTTGGTCCTTGTAAATAGATAAATTCCGTACTTCTTATAAATAACTAAGTAGACAGTGAGTTGCGCAAATGACGGAATAGTAAAAATATGTCATGTACTCCTGAGCGAACGTTTTTCGTACAAACATATTTAAAATGTGTATCTTATTGGATAAATATCCAATTTCCCGTCTTCGCCTGAAAGGGTAAAAATAAGTTCAAACAACTGTAGCTTTTAAAGTTGGGACACCGCCAGATTCCACGACTGTACCTTTTATTCTCAATATTAAATTAAAAAAAAAACAATGACGTACAATGGCATCCCACTGAAGAGTCCAAATCGAATAAAACCCCGATATAAAATAATCTATCATATCGAGTATAAAAAATATCTTTAAAGGTCGCCCCACACATAATCAAGACTAGAAGCATTGACCTAAGCAATGCTCATAGTCTGGCGATGGAGTCTCGACTTGAGAAGAGCGTAATGCCCACTGGCTACAACCTGAGCTTGGAGCCGCGTATAGAAGACGCCGTGTACGATGGTTATGTGGCCATCAATCTTACATGGGCTAAAGACACTGATGAGATTACGCTCCACGTCTCTCCTGAATTGGAAATAATTAACACAACAGTTAAAGTTTGGCTTGAGAACTCGTAAGTACTAATGTAACAATAAATTATTTCTATCTGAATTTCTGTATGTTCTAGAACATATATTTTTTAGTTAAGATGTCAGGGATAATGATAAATTAGTGTTAGAAGTGAAATAACTCAAATAATTACAATTTTCAAGTACATCATCGTTTCTCATATCAATTTTTTAAAGCAAATTTCGTGTCTCAACTGTTTCGAACTGTATGAAATTAATTTTTAGTAAGGAACCCCGAGAGCTTCGTATAAAGGACATAGATCCAGACGCAAAAAAGTCAACGATATTGTTCATAGTCGATAGAATGATCTCGAGAGACACTAAGGGAGTTATTGAATTGACATTTAAAGGCAAAATGGAAACAACAAGCAGTGAGGGTTTATTTAAATCTACTTACAAGACGGAACAAGATCGAGAAAGGTAATTTTTTCTTATTATTTCGCTTTAAAAATTATGATTCGATTTTATCATTAGGTGGTTTATATTAACTTCTACTTTGTGCAAGATTATCAAGTAAATAAATAATTTTTATAGATAATTAAAATATATTTAATAGTTTATTTTCAAATCGACATTACCTCATATGTAAGGAAAATTATCGAATACAAATTACAATGTTTCTATTTTCAATACACTGTATAATATCAGTTTTCAATTTCAACAGTTGCGGAAATGTAATTTTGCTATTAAATACTGGATGGCGCTAGTCGTACTTTAAAAGGCGGTATCGAGTAGACTTGCTGATATAGGGTGTCTGCGAGAAACACGGCACCTGTATTACATAGTTGCTTTTCTAAATAAAATTTTTCAGCTGCTACTTGCACGTACAAGTCCAAGTAGTTCAATCTAGGTACTAGGTTAGGTAATAAAGTAAAAATTTAATACTACCATGAAGACAGTTTTGATTATATCGTTATAGCACATCGCATTGCGTCGTGAGCTTTCCATTAACTTGTTGAGCTGCAGCTTAACGGTTAAAGTCTGAACTTTTAAGTCGGCTCAAAAGTTCTAAAAATCTAGGTCTAACGACCTATTTAAAAAAATCATTTAGTAAAATTGTCTACATTTTATTACTAGATTTTTCTTTTAAATTCTAATATAAGGTGTGCGGGAAAGATGAGTACTCGTATAATGTAATCCATTATACACGTCTTTCCACAGATTCCTTGGTGGAATTAGACGTTTTGACCCAACTTACCCCTACCCAAAGTTGCTTCGTTCGGGCGCTAGAGGGCTGATTGCTAATTATTTTATATTTATTCAAATATCGCGAAAAACCTTTATAGATTTTATTCATATTGAAACCATACACCAACCAAAAAAGTACACCTTTTTGTGGAACAAATTAGCTTTGTTATGAAATCTTGACGATATTGTTGCAACTGACTGTACAATCACTGTCATTTTTCTGTAGTAGTAAGTAGGCCCATAAGTGGCATTAACTAAGGGAGAAAAAATAATTTAAATTCTAAAATGTTCATAACATGTACGTACAAATAAAAGAACACGGAGCCATGTGACTGCTATTCTTAATTACTTCGATTTATCTATCTATTTAATTAAATTGCCTTGCTTTATGTTGTAGAGTGGTGGTTGCAACACAGCTGCGGCCGAACAATGCACGGCGCGTGTTCCCCTGCTTTGATGAGCCAGAGTTTAAAGCGCCTTTCGATGTCAGTGTGGTCCGGCCTTGGAACATGGTTGCGCTTAGCAACATGGAGACCGACAGAGTTGAGAATATGTTAGTTTTACTATTGAATATTATGACTACCGCAGACGTTAATAATCTGTATTGAAGGACGGGAAGAATACTTAGGGGTTTTTTAATAATTAACGAATTTAAAATGATCAGCATAGAGATTCGAAAAATATAGAGGAAGCGTTATTTACACTTGATTTGAAACATATTTCACATTATCATTACTAACGTATCTATTGTAATTAATTGCCAATAGGTGTCACTAAATCATATTTTTATTTTGTGACACTTTAGTTTATTTTTTAAGATGGATCTTAATGTATTTTGAAAATGTTTTATATCTCGTCAATACAAGCACGCGAGATGGCGTATGAAACGCCAATTAACATAGTACCTTTCAAAGAATTTACCGGTAAAAATATTGTTTCCCATGTCTATATACTCGTATATTTCTTGAATATCCTTGATGAGCAGTAATATTATTGTTAAACGTTTTACAATATGCAACAATATTTTATAACAACGAAATTATTTCCATCTAATAAATGTTAACTTTCGATTTTTCGAATTTCATATGTACATAATTTACCCGACGTTCTAACCGTGAAGGAAAACATCGTGATGCCTGCACATATCGGCGAAGAAATTCAAAGATATGTGTGAAGTCGACCAACTCGCAGTGGGCCAGCGTGGTTGACTAAGGCCTAGTCATCCTAACTTAGGGTAGGCTTCGAGCCCCTCAGTGGGGACGTATAGTGATCTGGTGATGATGAAATGTTAACTCATTAACTGGTAAGGCATCAGTAGTACTGATATAGCAGATGTCTACGAGTGTCGTCGATAACCTTGGTGTCCCTTTTCTTACAAAAAAGGTTCTATATTGTTGGTTATTATTGTAACTTCCAGCACGGGTGAGCCGGACGCTGTTCGCGTGTTCTTCAAGCGATCACCGCCGATGTCTACTTTCACGCTCGGCCTCGTCATTGCAGATATCGCTAAACTCTGCAATACCACTAATTATGATGACAGTTCATCCAATATTAGTAAGTTTTATCATAAAAACCTCTAATATTCATTTCAAAGAAATTCAATTGTTTTCAGTGTCTTGTTCTTGTGATATTGGTTCTTTACGTAACAATTTTTGTATAATATAATATAATAATAGATGTAAATCGTGTCTACTTACTAAGACTATGTTTGCTGTAGATATTGGGATCTAAAACTGATCGACTAAGCTCTAAGCCTGTTATATCGATTATAGACAACCACAATTAACTGTTTCATATAAATTTCGTCCAGAAGATCCTTGGAGTACACTCTCTAATACAGTTTACCTTCAGCTATACAATTCTGGGGTCGTGATGGATATATGGAAGTCCTAAACGAAGCTCTATTCAGAATAAATTACGTAATGGATGTAATCAACGATTACGATTGGCCAGCTTTGCCAATATCCAAATTGGACATCGTCGCGTTACCTAACTACCAGGGCGTGAAGCCAGCTGATAATTGGGGCCTTATCGTGTTCAAGTAAGTGCTTTGATGTAATTTAGATTCTAATCTGTAGACTATAGAGTTTAGGATCCAGTGATAAGTAAAAGGGCAAATTAAATCGCTGAAGTAACGTGTGCAGTTTTTAGGTTATGTTAAACGAGGGAAAACAATCCAAGTCTTAGTGCTGCCATAGAATTGCTGACTATTTTATTTATGCAAACTATTACGAGATTTTCTTCTATTTTGTACCTTATCACATTGGATTATAGATGATTCTACAATGTGTTTAGGGAGAGTGATCTGAACAATGACGGCTACATCCAGCTCGCGCAGGAGGTGCTGCACCAATGGCTGGGCGGGCTGGTGACCCCCGCCTGGTGGTCTGACGTTCACATTAATAAGGCCCTTGTTGGATATCTAGCTGTCGAAGCATCCTTTACGGTATACTTCTATTTTATTTATGGTCAGATTGTCTTTGGTTGAGGCCAAGATCAGTAACGATTAAAAAGTTTCAACGTAAAAAGAACACCAATCTACCTTGTATAATTTTGTTGGTATCATAGTAATTGTATTTTCTATTACTCCATACATTACACTTTGTTGTGGAGATGAGGTGGGATAATCTAAATATAATATGTAACCTTTTTAAGACATGACGTCATAGTATCAGTTGTCATCTTTAGCACAAATCTCTACCAAAATAAATGACAATCTAGTAGCACAATTTTAATACGAAAAGCTCTTATATTGTATCGAGCAATAACGAGATGGCAATAAATCGTTTGAGTGACGATAAAAGGAATTGTTTTTTTCTGAGTGTCATCGTGCGCGTATGACGTGTTGTACGTCCGACCGCTGCGGTACGTGATCAATCAGCGATGCTTTTCTACACCACTGTACATAGGAATATAGGGTACAGTCTCGCACAACGCTGATACAATAAATACACGTCAATAGACACGTTCATCGCTTTTTATGGCTTTTACTGTGAAAATATAGAAAAAGATTTAAGGGCCTATCCAACCAAATTGTAAATTGTCTGATAACAATCCAACGTGAAAAATATGTGATGAAAATATCGCATTTTGTTCCCTTATCTAACAGTGACATCATTTTTAAGCTATCTGAGCCTCTATCAGCCAATGGTGGGACAGGCCCTAGGAAGTATTTTTTCTTCTAATATGAGTTTAAATCGATATTGAAATAAAAGTGCAATTCACAACAACGAACATATACATGTCCAATTTTACTCAAATATTAAGTCTGAGTAATGACGCTCTGATAATTTTGTAATTCTTAAATTCTGATATCCTATTTTTGTTTATGCCGTTATACGTAAGAGCGCGCGCACATCTTTGACTAAACTATCGCTCAACTGTTTAGTTTCGCTTTGATTACTATGAGCTTCGATGTGCGCACTACTAGATTTTTAGTTCTGCAACTAAACAGTTGAATTGGCTGCGAAACAATCGCACAACAGTTTAGTCAATGGTATCAGCGCGCTCTTGATGATCAGTTAAAACTTTTTTTATCTTTCGTTAACCATTTGGTTTAGTTTAATTAACCCTGTTAACCTTTTTGGTTCAATACAGATAAATAATGGTTGCGAGATGGATGGCAAATGGCCGATGACGGTACTGTATTCATTGTACTACGAGTACAGTAAGCGCTACCCGCACTCCAGGATCACTGGCATGAAGCAGGAGACGATGAGCACTAAGATCGAATTGCTCTTCCGAATGTTTAACTTCACGCTCGGCCAAGCTGCGTTCCGGAATGGAGTCAGAAAGTTCCTTACGGAGAGGTAAATATATTTTGGTTAGGTATATTCACTTCTCCACGTAAAAAAAGATATCATCTTGCCCCTGTCTATACAGATGGTAGGCACAGTATGTGCTCTTCCATACAACACTATCAGCCGTCATATCGGAATTCGCTCCCTTAAGCATATCCTCTTTCATATCATCATCATCATCACCAGCTCACTATACGTCCCCACTGAGGGGCTCGGAGGCTACACTAAGTTAGAGTGACTAGGCCATAGCATAGCAACCACGCTGGCCCAGTGCAGGTTGGTTGACCTCACACATATCTTTGAATTGTTTCGCCGATATGTGCAGGTTGCATCACGATGTTTTCCTTCACCGTAAGAATGTCATATGTAAGGTAGGTAAGTTATGTACATATGGAAATTCGAAACATCGAAAAATCACATTGGTACATGGCGGGACTCGAACCCAAGAGCTGTAGATTACAAGACAAGTGCTCAAACTACTTAGTCACCGACGCTCGCCTCTTTCATATTATACACTCGTATTGTGGTTATTTTGATGTATAAAATCTAACTTGAATGATTAGTAACGATTTAGTTACTCCCAAATATGATGATAGTTAAAATAGCAACAGGAATTTTAACATACACTAGGTTATAAGTTACTAGCTGTTCGCGTGCGGCTTCATCCGCGTGAAATTATAAAAGCTTTATTTTATTGTCATTTGTCAAATTATCAATTGCAAATGTCAAAATGACATGACATGATGACAAACCATGGCAATCTTGCTTCCTTGATGTTGGCAGCAACTTATGATCTCTTTCCCACATTAGGGTTTTTATCCAAAAAATTTACCCCCTAAGTTTGATGCCGTGAAAATATATAGCCTAAAGCGTGACTTAAGTGTAGGGCTTTTTATTAAAAAAATAATTATTCAGAAATATGCTGTGATTGCTGACATCTTAGGCAACAAAGAGGTGTGTGTTTACGCTTTAGTATAAATTGATAACGCACCTGCAATTTTCTGCCTAAAATCTTCACGAAATTTTCAAATGTAATAGAAACTTGAGGTAAAGCAAAAGAGGATGTAATAAGAAAGTTTTAACTTTCAAAGGCAAGTTTTCGTCAGAATCCTTGCAAACTACATCGTAAAAGGATGAAAGTTTATAGTATCTTTTAAGAATATGTGATTGCTTGTGAATTTTTATTAGTTTTGGCTTTTATAAGATTTTTAATATAAATTCCGTCTATACAAAGTTGATTTTGTTGGAAGATTGAATTTTTAATTTTAAATATTATTTGTAGGGCATATAAAACATTCGACAGCAATTTCCTCTGGGACTGCTTAAATGACGAATACGCAATCGTGAACCGCGACAGGCAGATTAACGTCAAGACAATTGCTCAGAGCTGGATAGAAAAGGACAGACTTCCGATGATCACACTCACCAGATATTACAATAATCGTACTGCTCTTTTAAAACAGGTAACTAAGCAAAAGTTGTAATTTAAAATTGTTGAAGTTTTACCTTCTACAGTGCTTTCAATCTTTTCCTAATTTGTGTTGAATATTGAAAAATCTAACTATTTAGCTGAGAGAGTCGCACATCCAAGATGATAGGACATTGTATATTCGTTATATTTATAAGTTATAGCTGTTGCTCGCGACTTCATCCTCGTGTAATTAAAAAACAATGAAAAATGTAAACTATGGTAGATGTAGTAAATTTTGAGTTATTTCAATAATGCAGAAATACAAACCTTTCCTCTTTATAATATTATTATAGTATAGATGAGTGTATGAATCTAATAAACTTTTGCAAATCTTAGAAATTGTACCTCCGCGAGCGTCCACACGACGTGCCGGATGCCAGGGAAATGGTTTGGTGGATCCCTTTGATAATGACGCGCGGAGACGACAGCTACTTCTACCCCAACGTGATGAACTGGATGGACAGCTCCGAGTTCATCATACAACACGCGCCCAATGAAAATGTCTTTATCGTTATCAATCCTGAGGAAATTGGTAAGTTAAACATATTATACTACTACTATCGACAGTGGTAGAGCCCGCTTTAACATCTTAGCACGAATGGGCCGGCTCGCCCACCGCAATACCACGACCACACAGAAGACAGGCGTGAAGTGGAAGCAATTCCGCGTTTCGTCTGATGAGTGTGGGGCTGGAGGCCCAACTTTAGTCCCTTTCCCGTTCCACCCTTTTCTTATAAAGAAAACAATTGGATGGGAAAGAGGATTTGACGGTGGAGGAGACGCATAGGAAGGGGAAATATCCTCTTTATGTGCGTCTCCTCCTCCGTCGATTTATGATAGACAAGGCATCTGCAATTGCGGATGTCTATGGGCAGCGGTCGTTTCGCCATTTCGGCGGATTTGGGTGGCCGCTTGCTCGTTTGCCACCTTATCGTATAAAAAAAAATACTCACTACTTTTTCTTTTTTTAAAATTATTTGCGTTCCTTTCATTCCTGCTACTTCATTCCTTTGCAGCAACCTTATTGTCTTTATAGTCATCACTATTCATTTTTTTTAGATACACAATTTATTGAATTTAGAGATTCTTAGAGCTCATGCAACCGTGGATCCATTAGCTTCGGTACCGTCACTCTGGCATACTCACTATTTAAATAGGTTCCTTTTTACTTTCATCAATATATGTACCAACTGAGGAACTCGGAGCCTACACTAAGTTAGTGACTAGGCCATAGTCAACCACGCTGCACTGCGGGTTGACTTTATACATACCTTTGAATTTCTTCGCCGATATGTGCAGGCATCACGATGTTTTCCTTCACCGTAAGAACTTCGGATAAATTATGTACATATGAAATTCGAAATTCGACAATTATTGGTACATGGCGGGATTCGAACCCAAGACCTGTGGATTACAAGTGTCTAAACCCCTGAGCCACCGACGGTGACGCTGATGACCTTTGGTATAATATTTTGGATACTTTGGTATAACTTAATCTTACTTCCTAATATAATAAATGCGAATGTTTAGATGTATGGCTGTTTGTTACGTATCTCTAGATCAGCTCAAAGTATCTAGATGAAATTTGACAGGGATGAAGATGTTATTCTAAAAGAACAGATGCTTACTAACTTATTTTAATTCTGTTCGCTGGCGAAAGCTTCTAATAAATATTAAAAAATTTCAGCCCCATGCCCAATTAATTATGATGAGCGTAATTGGTACCTTATCGCGAAATCTCTTCAAAACGATCACAGAGACTTGTTGTCTCCGCTAAGTCGTGCCAAAGTCCTCCACGACGCATGGAACCTCGCCTTCGCTGGAGAACTCTCCTTCGCGACCGCACTCAATATGACACTGTTCCTGAAGAAAGAGAAGCATCACATCGTATGGGACCCCGTGTTCACAATGATCGATCATATCGCAAGACATGTTTGGGATATACGAGATAAATTCAACGTAAGTGTTCATCGAAATTTTTACAAACGTTAACTAACGCAAGTAAACCGTCGTAAGACCGGTTTGTATGGATCTGAATGTTGGAGAGTAAAAGGGACGGATGAAAGTAGACTACATGTGCGAGAAAAGCGAATGTTAAGATGGATGTGTGGTAACACGAAATGAGTATATTAGAGGAAGTTTGAGAGTAGCCCCAGTGGTAGAGAAATTAAGGAATGAAAGGTTAGCATGGTATGGGCATGTTATAAGGAGGGATGAATCACATGTAACAAGGAGAACGTTAGTTATGAATGTGGTACTCCCATAGAGATAGACGTAGAAACAGATGGATGTATTGTGTAAAAGATGACATGATCAAGAAGGGAGTGATGACTGAGATGACGTATGATAGGGTTATGTGGAGGTCAAAAACCTGCTGCGCCACTACGGGAGTAAGATAAGGTAGGGGAGATCTTTTGCTAATAGTTAAGGTATTTAAATTAACGTTTTTTGTTGTACTTACTTATTGTATTTTATTTTGGTTCCCATACTTTATTTCATTGTAATTGCGTTTTGATTATTTATGTAAAAGATACGACGCCTGTAAACCGTAAGTGGTTTGGGAATGTATAATGAAATATTTGTAACAGTTTTGAAATAAAGAATGAATAAAAAAAAACAAACCATTGTTATTAAATAAATAGAAGGAGTGCCTCCTAGATACAGTTTTTTCTTTTTTTCACAGGCTTACATCATAAGTATTTTGTGCCCGATGTATGAAGAATTGGAAAAGAAAAATGAAGCGGATGACTTGTCGATTTATCAGAATAATTTGCGGGCACATTTGAAGACATTCCTCTGTCAGGCAGGGTACAAGCCTTGTATACAAGAAGCGCAAGAACAATACCAAAAGTGGATGAATGCACAAAATCCTGACGAAGGCAATCCGTAAGTATAATATCGCGACTTCGTCCAAGTGTAATAAAAACATATAGCCTATGTTACTCAGCGATAACGTAGCTTTTAAATGGTAAAAGAATTTTTGAAATAAGCCCAGTAATTTTTGAGTTATTTCAATATATACAAAACTCCATAAATATAATACAAATCTTCTTTATAATATTAGTATAGATATACTTAACATTTGTAAATAGCAAAGCAAAAGCAGTTTAGGAAATAACAATTGTCGAAATAGCACTTAACCAAATAGCAGTTAATATATGTGTATATTTGTTAATTTCAGAGTATCTGATAGATATTTCTGTCCGGTGTTCCGTTGGGGAACACAAGAGGAATGGGAGTTTGGATTACAGAGAGTCATTAACTTCCCTCAATCTAGAAAACAAAGTGAAAGAACATATCTCTTAAAAACACTGGCAGGATGTTTGAAAGACAAGACTAAGATTATGAGGCTTTTAAATATAACGCTTTTAGAAGGGAATGGTAATTTCACTGAACTGGATCTGTTTTTGATAAACAATATGTTTGCAAATTCTCCTCAAGCATATACCACGTTGTTGCAATTTATAAGTGATAATTGGGACATCATAAGAGAGAGGTTAGTATAAAAGAAAGTTGCACGGCCTTTTTTAGCATTACCATCGCCCTGAGCGAGATTTCTACGGAGACCCTTTATGATCGGCGTCCTAGACGGTTGGCCTTCCTCGCTCTATCCTAACTCCGGTAATGGCTAATTGCATAACACCACTATAAAAAACTCTGAAGACAAAATAATTAACCTTTAACATCAAATGAACTTCACGTTTAAATACTAAAGGGTTTGTCTCTTACAATCCCTGTCCGTTTTCCATTTCTTACTGTTTTAGGGTATTCTTCCTCCTTCTTTCTAGATGTTATTCTTCTTATTCCCTTTTCAGATATAATACTAAATCTAATCTGTGGTCACATTTGATATCGACTGCGACGTCGCATTTTACAACAGAAGCTGGTCTAGAATTAGTGAGGAATTTGCAGACAGCACATAAAGGGGAGTTCGGTCCCGCGGAGCATATCGTTGACAAATCCATTAAAAATATTAAAGAAGAATCTCAATGGTCTGCACAGAATTTGCCTATCATGGAAAAATGGCTGGACGCGTATTTACACATGAATGGTATTATTATAGAATCAACACAGTAACCTTGAACGGTAATCATTAAAGTTTTTGTTGATTAAATTATTATTAGAAATTTGACAAAAATTTTAACGATTGAAATTTTTTGTAAATGTGTATTTTAATCGAACAAAATTGGATATTTAAGAAAAATAATGTTGAATTTGTACACATTTACCTGCGATACAAAATATTATTTTTAGATAATGGTTTTCATTAAAATATTTACAAATTTTTGCGTTAAGTGCAAGTGTAATCTCTGTTTTGTACGTTTTTAATTTCTTTTTATTTTTTTATATTAATTATTTCATTAGTAAGTTTCTACTATATTAACTGTTCAATTATATAAATGTATTTTAAGATTTGAATTATTAATAATAATATAACATATGCATATTTCCTTTAATAAAAACATATTTTTTAATAATCGCCTTTTTTTAAATCCTTGACTTAACCAATTATTAAATATCAAGTTTTATTCGTCCGAAAAAGTTTTGGTTCGAAATTGGAATCGCCATAAATGTTTAAAAATGATTTAAACCGTCATTTAAATTCAAAAAGCCTGTCGGCAATCTCTGACTGATGCATTTTTAAAAACTCTGCAGAATTCAATTTGAAAAGTGTCGTTGCTTCAAAAATAGCACGAAAATAAAATCAATAAAACGATCGAAATCTGTATGGATGTAAAATAAACATTAACACTTAACACCAATATTACAATAATATTGACGTCTCTCTCACTCATATTAAAATAAACAGATAGCAATAGTGTTCGTATACAAGTCATATTGGAAATTCTCAGATTGCATGAAACGAAAATTACGAAGACTTGTACTCTAATATTTGAATATTTTATTCATACTTCATACTTCTTACAAATGCGAAATATTGTTTGGACGGATATTTGTTAGTATTGTTACGAGCGAGGCGGATAGAGTTAAAACGCTTTGATAATTCTTCTATAATTTATTCGCGACTTAAAGTAACAGGGATTCACTGAGTTTCACAGTTATCCGTTCGCAATACACGACACACACAAACAGAGATGCACTAGCACTGAGCACTTTAAGAAATACTAGACACTATAACACTAGCACTTTAACTTCACAGTCACTTTTATCTTCTTCACAATTCACTTAAGACTTCTTCTTCACAGTTCATTTTCCACCGTAAGACTCCCCGAGTCATGTCTGACTTCCCTTATATACCCCGAATTTCGATGTTCTTTTCGTTATTCATTTGTCATTTTATCCCAGAACTTTCTCGATTGTTCTCGACGCCGCTTCGAATATTCCAGACATATTTTCGCGAACGTCTTTTTTGCTACTCGCCAACAGATGGCGTTGCGATAGAACATTCTGGAAATAGCTTAATTATTCCACGGATATGAATGTCGCTACTCATCAATAGATGACGTCGCGACATTATGTGTCATCAAAACTCGGATCACGATGAAATATAGCACATATGTAGAACATAGTCTGGAAGAACACATAGGGCAAGTTTTTTAATTCCGAACAGTCAGAGTAAATATAATAAAATTGGAGTGTCTGTAAAATCAAAAGAAAAATTTTTTCGCGTTTGTTCTGGGTAATCTCCGAAACGGCTGGGCCGATTTCGACCGGACTTTCACTGAAGGGTAACTGACATAGACGGGTATATTATAGGCTACTTTTATTTTAATACTGCGTAAACGAAATCGCGGGCAATAGCTAGAATTAAATAAAATGTTTCCGTATCTGTTTATATTTAGCCGTTTATGCGCGATTCCGTCGCACGTGATCCTGAATGTAATTACAGAATTTGTGGTAGTTATTAGTAATTACGTACACTTACGCTCACTCATGGTTCGTGTTAATGCGAGTTAAATAACTGGTTGATACGATTTGGTAACAGTGACAATATTGTGGTAAGTATATAATACTAGCTTTCGCCCTCGACACTGTCCGCGGGGAGTGAACGAAACAAAAGTAAGTGTTCTTACAGACTATCCTCTACATTTATGCGAAATTTCATCAGGACCTGTTCAGTAAACTACAACCTAAAGCCTACAAACACTAACAAACATCCATTCATACATCTAAACTTTCGCATTCAAGATAATTAAGAAAATATAAATAAATGGTCCTAAAGACATTTAATAGAATCTACAAGGGAATATTGACAATGTCGATTATTGTGTTGATAATAAACAAGAACTTGATTGCATTCAATGTGGACTAATAAAAGGTAAAAAAGACAGAAGAATGGATCTATTGAGTGAAAAAAGATGTTAAGAAAGGAAGGAATTCAGATAGAAAAGTATGGAAGAGTGCTTACTAAGCTGACCTTCCTTAGCGAAAAGGGTAGGTTTGATTCCCTGAATCTATTTTTCTGCTAACGACATTACTGTCACGTCTTGTTTACATAATATTGATCATCATCATCATCACCAGCTCACTATACGTCCCCACCGAGGGGCTCGGAGCCTACCCTAAAGTTAGGGTGACTAGGCCATAGTCAACCACGCTGGCCAAGTGCGGGTTGGTTGACTTCACACATATCTTTGAATTTCTTCGCCGATAGGTGCAGGTTGCATCACGATGTTTTTCCTTCACCGTAATAACGTCGGGTAAATTATGTACATATGAAAATTCGAAAAATCGAAAAATCCCATTGGTACATGGCGGCGGGATTCGAACCCAAGACCTGTAGATTACAAGTCAAGTGCTTAAACCACTGAGCCACCGACGCTCTTAATATTGATATATGAATGTAATTAAATGTATCAATAGTTTGACCCTAAGGTGATTATAGATTTCTATATTTCCGTTTATAAGTACTCGGGATAACTTATCTATTCGCAGAGAATCGTTGACTTGTAAACAGTGTGTGTGTCAATATGCTTCGGATTTATATGTTCATTTGTGAGTATTTTTTATTATATTATTGTGAACATTACCTTGAAATTCCACAACCTAATAAGATGCGGTAATTGGTCGTTGGTGCGACATCTGTTGGTTGAATGGATAAATCAGCTTTGCTCAACAGTGGTAGAGCCCGTTTTTACATCTTAGCACGAATGGGTCGGCTCGCCCGGTGCAATACGACCACACAGAAGACAAGCGTAAAGCGGGAGCAATTCCGCGTTTCGTCTGTGGTGCCAGAGGCCCAACTTTAGTCCCTTTCCCGTTCCACCCTTTTCTTATAAGGAAAGGATTGAATGGGAAAGTGAATTTGACGGTGGAGGAGACCCATAGGAAGGGGAAATATCCTCTATATGTGCGTCTCCTCCTCCGTCGATTTAGAGTAGGCAACGCATCTGCAATTGCGGATGTCTATGGGCAGCGGTCGTGCTGCCATTTAGGTGGATTTAGGTGGCCGCTTGCTCGTTTGCCACCCTACTATATATATAAAAAAATCTTTTCTTACAGTGTCAGTAGTCTTAGTGCAATGTATGGATGGCTCTTGTCCACCCACGCTGCCTGTCTCGGAGTGCGGTGCTGTATGCGGGCCACAGCGACCCTGTGACAGCACACAGCTTTGCTGCCCCACTGAATGCGGTGGCTCCATCTGTGTGGACCCCATGACTAAACGACACTTCGTTAATTACGGTAATTCATAGGCATGTTAAAGAATGAGTTACGGCTGCTGAATAGACAATTCACATCTTAATTCACATCTGGGTGGATTTAAAGCACCGCATCATCATCAGGCTTCAGAGAGAGAAAGAGGACGGGATGGGATAAGGTCCAAGCGTTCTTCTTCATGGTATCCTTATCCACCACCCTTTAATAAGAAGGTTTAAAAACTTGTGGTTCATTGGGACGAGCTGAAAACGAGTTTGACATTGAATTAATTGGCTAAAGTCAGCTTCGGAGCAGCCCAGGGCTGCAATAGGATTAAACAGTATACTTAATTATAAACTCAAATATTGTATGTTACAGTAAAGGAAGGCAAATGTCCGGAGCAGCCGCGTGGCACGTGGTCGTGTAGTCACACGTGCACGACGGACGCCGACTGCCCGCGCGCACTCAAGTGCTGCCCCAACAGATGTGGTGCCCTCACCTGCAGGATGCCTTCTTTCCCAAACGTGCCTCTAGCTTCATAATTAATACATAAATAACATCATCATAATCTCTGAATGCGCTCCTCGGCTTTTCTCAATATTGTTAATAGATCACCCGTCTGAGTGAAGGTTGCCACAGGATTCTTGCCACTGTTTATAGCTTCATAAATATATTTCTGAATAAATTTTATGAAAGCCTTAGGCTAATTATACCAGGGGCTTCTTCCTCCTAGTAGAATAATAGTAATTCTGCAATTAGCGACTTAAACAAGAGATAAATTAGCGTAAACGGAAAACAACTTTACTTTGCAGAATTGGGGTCACGCTTATCCTGTTGCTACGAAAGGAAAATAATGTAGACACAAGAACGAAAGCTTGGGTTATTGACTTTGTTATTCAAAAGATTTTGAATATTCAATGGCGAATGATTTCCTTTAAAAATGAAATTGGTGGTCTGCTTTAGAATATCCAATTAATATTTATGGGCGTTGAGAAAAGCCTCCATTATTCATCACTAATGTAAAATTGCGACAACAGAGTAGGTAATTCAGTAGAACCAAGTAGCTGATAAAATCTCTATTTCTCGTGTCTGAAAAAAATACATAAATTTTCAATAAATTGCATGAAGTATGTTGTTTGACGGCTGCAATATCTCTTTGTCTACTCATTCTCTATCCGATTCAAGGCAACGCACTGCTTATGCCAATGTCAATGGACAGCGGTCGCTTCGCTATTTCGGTGAATTCAGGCCGCTAGCTCTTTCACCATCTTATAATATAAAAAATAGTTACATTTTTAAAGCCACTTAGTCCAGTGAACTACATGCAGATTCTAACAGGACTGGAGTCTCATTACAACTGAAGTTTGTCTGCTGGCATTGTCTACACTGTAAATCTAGCTGGAAGTAAATTAGTTCCCCGTTTCACACGTGAAACTGCTTCTAATCTAGGTCGAGATGCTTTCGATCAAGCGGATGGTGAAAGCTGTGAATTAATCGCACTATTGAAAATAAACGTAGATACTAACGGAAGTTAGTGCACTAATAATTAATTTTAAGTTTTAAAAATTATACTAAATCTATACTAATATAATAAAGCGTAAACACACACTTTGTTGCCTAAGATGTCAGCAATTACAGCATATTTTTGAATAATTCTTTATTTAATAAAAAGCCCTACACTTACGTCACGCTTTAGGCTATATATTTTCACGCCATTAAACTTAGGGGGTAAATATTTTGGATAAAAATCCTAATGTGGGAAAGAGAACATAAGTTGCTGCCAACATCAAGGAAACAAGATTGCCATGGTTTGTCATCATTTCATGTCTTTTTGACATTTGCAATTGATAATTTGACAAATGTAAACAATTAAATTAGATATTTTCATGCGGATGAAGCCGCACGGGAACAGCTAGTTATAATATAATTTGTGTGTCTGGAAACTGTGTTCATGATATAGTATGGTATACAATCTTTTTAGAATAATATTATTAAGTTCTCTCATAAAACAAGTGAACAAAGTAGCTTATAAGTAAGTTGTAAATAAGTAATAATGTCGTTTAACGTTCTAATTCGTAAGTAGTATTGCTTTTTTAACTTTAAAACAATGTTTTAATACATTAGGGTAATTTACATTTGGATTTAATAATCAATTAAAAAGGAAATCTAATACATATTGCATTTCATAGTTAAAGTGGAGCTTTAGCGCTAAACTTAATCTCCTGTGCTTTATTAAGCTGTAGATCTTATCGCTAAATCCTCCGCAACGCCTGGATAATATTGTTGACATGAAATATTACTAACTTTGCCTTTATAACCGTGTAATAATTAATTATGTTCTTAAAAAGGTATAAAAGTTCTTGAGATGTGAGAAGAAATAATGTTATTTGGTCGACTACTGGGAAATAAAATTTTCTTAGACTAGTTTTCGTTCAATCGATTTCAATAAGAAGTCTAAATAAAAGTGATTTGCCCAGAATAAATCTACAATGTGACGATAGACAAATTTTAAAGTTAATATGTTAAAATACACTAATATAACCTTGCTATATTCGTGGTTTCCAATATTAACGTATCGGTATTCCAAAAATAATCACATTATTGAATTCAGGTCATCGCTTAGAGTAAAAATTTAATTTCCTCCAAGCCGGTGGCAAAGCGATGAAGCTCAAAAGCCCGAAGGCGGAAAGTATGTGACCAAACGGGGTACCGGGGGACGGGGACGTAGCGGGGTGTAGCGGGGAGGGGTGCTTTATTTGAAAAATCTGAAACGTCTGTGGAAAATTAGGCCACAAAAATATAATGTTATTTATTTTGTTTCAATATCGGAAAACAAGCAAAGGGTTTTTAATTTCAGTAAATACGTCATTTTCGTAAACACCTTTAGGGAATTTAAAAGGCAAATATACAGAAAATAATTTTATTACAAAGTTTTGGTCGTTTGGAAATGTATTTTTTTGTAGATGGGAGTATTGTAAGTATTTTAATACTAGCTTTTGGCCCCGAAACCGTCCGAGTGGAATAAAAAAGAAGTATATAGCCTATTTGTTCTAGACTATGTTCTACATCTATGCCAAATTTTATGCAGATCCGTTCAGCCGTTTAGGCTACAAACTCTAACAAACATCCATCCATTAAACTTTCGCATTTATAATATTAGCATGATTAAGTAAATAATTTTTAAATATCACTATTATTCATGAACCTCGTTGATCGTTGAATTTATTCATGGCATTCATTACTCACTTCATAGAATTTAAAGCGTCCATTCGTTACCTTGCAACTTCTATGCATTATTTAATTCACGTAGTTTACAGGAAACTGCTATCCATTATCGCCAGCGTTCGAACGTAATTGAATTATAGCTCGCTTAACGAGGCAATGTGCAGCTAACAATTTTAATTTATAGCTTAATGATTACTACGACTAGCTTGAGCTGTTAAGAATATTTTTCTATAATGAGTATCAAATGATTTTGTATGAGGAAATCTGTAATTTATACTAATATCATAAAGAAGAAGATCTGTTGGTATTGAATAGGTTCCAAAACTACTGAACTAATTTCAAAAATTCTTTGGCCATTAGAAAGCTAGCATTGGAGATAGATGATATATTTTACATCAACGGGAAGAGTATGGATTTGACAATAAAGTTAATATAAGACGTATTCTTAGCTAATACTTAAGAAAGGCTTCAAAAATTAAAAAGTAATGAATTTAATTTTATCATTAGCTAGTATTTATTTAAGTTCAAATTATACTATCTTCCTTGTTCATTAGGTTCGTCAGGGTCTGGTTTCTGACACGTGAGGGCGCCACATCTGTTGGTGCAGCACTTCAGCGCTCGCGGACAATCTGAGTCACTTGTGCACGTGTGACTGCAAACCCATGGCCCACCGGGGTACTCTGGACATTGGCCTTTCTTCACTGGAAATTAAAGACGTTGATATTGACATAGTTACAATCTCGAGGTGCTAATAGACATACTTATTGATTCTATAGAATTTATAAATCAAAGATGATTAAATGAGTATGTTAATTACTGGATTGAATAGTCTTTTTACTTTTTAATCAACTAGTTTTCGCCCGCGACTTCGTTAGCGTACAATTAAAAGACACAAAAGTAAGTAGCCTAAGTGTTCTTCCAGACTATGCTCTACATTTACGTCAAATTTTAGTTTAGCCGTTTAGGCTACAAACTCTAACAAACATCCATCCATCTAAACTTTCGCTTTATACTAAGATTGTAATCATAATAAGTAACTTAGTACATCCATATGCCTATTATCAACAACTGTTCTGAGTACAAATAAAGTAACTAACCTAAAGTGATGAAGTGCCGCTGCGTCATGGGGTCAACACACATGGCGCCCCCACAGGCCGTGGGGCAGCATATTTTGTTACTCCCGCAGGACACACTAGACCCACAAGACGCCTCGCACATATCCACTGACAGCGTCGGTGGACATGATCCCGGTGCACCGCTCACGAGTAAGAACGCTGGGAACACTAAGTAAAAGCACGTATTATTTTACACTTCTATCAACGAAGGTACAAAAAGGTATTCAATTACTAAGTGTAGATGTTAGCAAACAATTGATATATTATACTTTAAATGTATTTGTGAAAGAATAATTAGATTAATTTGAGGTTAGACTGCAGGTTTGTAGTTAATTTAGGTTAGATAAGGCAAAGAAATAATCTGTGAGTCTAAATTAATTATTGACGTAACGTAAAAGTTGTGTTATTATTGTAAATTCGTTAATGAAGATTTCACTAACAACATTATAGACTTATAACAATTCTAATCAATGTTTGAGTATACTAAAATTAATTGTACACTGGTGAGTTAGTATTTACAAGTTGTAACATTGTATGGATACTTACAGGCAAGTATGTAGTGCATCTGTACGCTCCCTCAGGGCCCTGTGTGTTCGCGCTTTGATTCCGCCTGCGACAATAATGAGCGTCTTGACACAAATAATCTAATACACACGGATGTTAAGATTATCGCGTATTATAAACGTTTTTAATAACTCGTGTAGATATTTAAATGTCTTACTAAGGTTCATTTAATCTTACTTCTGTGGTCACGGGAATTAAAAATTAATACAAACACATTTAGACAAACCTAGACGACATGCGCACAAATATTATTTCTATCGATCTCATTTTTTATGCAAAACAGATATAAAATTACATATTTTTCTTCATGTTATGATATAAAATGCAAATCGTGCAAAGTGATAAAAAAAAACATGATGTTTTTAAAAAAGGCGAATTTCTAATGTTGCTTATAAAAAAGATTAAATTTTACCCAAATAAAAATGTGTTCATTGTTCTCCAAGCTATCTGTCAATGTGTATCGTATGTTAATGTCACACAGATATCTCCGGGAAGGCGTCACGGGGCCCGCGGGGGGATGAGGGGAGAAGGGAAGAGAGCTCTATATGAAATTGTAATACAATCCGAGAGTTCGTTCTGAAGCATTACACTGTGACATGTGACATAAATTATGGATAATATTTCATGACTTTCATGTATTAATCGTGGAAATTATTCTAAGACTAGCTGTTCCCGTGCGGCTTCATCCGAGTGAAATTATAAGAACTTTATTTCATTGTTTACCTACATTTGTCAAATTATAAATTCCAAATGTCAAAATGACATGACATGATGATAAACCATGGCAATCTTGCTTTTTTGATGTTGGCAGCAACTTTTGATCTCTTTCCCACATTAGGGTTTTTATACAAAATATTTACCCCCTACGTTTAATGGCGTGAAAATATATAGCCTAAAGCGTGACGTAAGTGTAAGGCCTTTTATTAAAAAAAGAATTATTCAAAAATATGCTGTAATTGCTGACATCTTAGGCAACAAAGAAGTGTGTGTTTACGCTTTATTATATTAAGTATAGATTAGTATAGATAATAAATTACTATTCATCAAGAGTCCAAAACCTAATTTCCTTCAGTTCAATGTTCGGAGTTGTGATATTTGTTTTTTTTATAGGGATTTTTATGGTGTAAATATCACCTGCTGATTTCTAAATTTATTTAAATAGCTATAA
>LD700008.1:167943-178950 GCA_003118335.3 Papilio memnon | reverse complement strand
CAAAGGAACAGCTAGTTTACTCCTAAAGATAGTATACTAAAAGTAGACCCTCTAATTAAGTTATAGGCACTCATAATAGACTACATATTTAAAAACTTACATACTAAAATCCTTCTTAAATCAAGCAAGATGCGTACACATTTATCTGCCGCAATACGTAGAAAGCTTTCCTGCAAGCTCGTCGACGTGTGGCAAGCGTAGCGTCCCAGCGTCAAAAGCTACCTGCAAGCGTGTGCTTTTGATATGTAAATGCCGCGCAGCCTTTGATCGTAGCCAATTGATAACATAATTAAATACCTGACGTGTAATTTGATTAAATGTCTCACGTCACCTGTTAACAAGTATATATTAACTTGCGATGGGAATAGCGTTTAGGATATGATGCGAAAGATTTTCTTCGTTGTTTTACCCGACTGACAAAGAGTATGTAAGTAAAAACATATGTAACGAGATGTAAGGAGTATTCTTCTCCGGAATGTCCTTTGTCACAAAATATCTACAGTGGACGTGAGAATTAGAATTATAGGTATCTTTGAACAGCAATAACAAAATTTGTTTCCAGAAAATGTTTAAATCATCATTAAATTTTAGGAAAATCCACACGACAAATTATTTGATGTATCGAGGCGACACGGATTATACTGCTCGATATCCGGGGATTATGGGACAAGATTGATTGCTTATGTTACATGAATTAATTTGCTAAAACATTATCATGTTTAATTATAAAAAACACATATTTTTTCTTAGTCGTCCATCAAGAATTTACATTTAAATTATTATGGACAAAAAATATATGGTATTAACGTGCAATAGACCTTTCAAATGTCTTTTACAGTTTTCGACTTCGCCCGCGTGATATTAATAATTAATAAAAAATATAGCCTATGTTACTCACAGATAAATTACCTTTCTAATGGTGAAAGAATTTTTGAAATCGGCCCAGTAGTTATATCGATAACATACAAAAATACAAATCTTTCCTCTTTATAATATTAAGCATAGATATAGATTAAATATACTATTATAACATATCCTTACTATTTGACTGATGGTTAATAAAATATTATTATAGGTAACGAGAAAAAGTTGTGATTTAAAAAGTAACACTAATTAAAAAGTTAGAATTAATTAACTTACCTCGATCCTGTCCATATTAATTAACGCTAACGAAGTTCTGAGTAATGGTTCATTAAAGGAATTAAGTAAACATTTGCTTTTGAAAAACAAAAAAAATAGAAAACAAAACAAAACCAAACCTAAACAATATTCTCTCTCAGATAAGTAGTAAAAAGTCAATTCATTTACAATATATTTCGTATTTTTACTAATGTATTAGAGTAGTTATGTATGTTTAAAAATGCAAGATATGCATGTTCTAAAGTACTGTAGAGTCCTTTTAACATACCGATCGTGTATTCAACGCGCATGAAAGGATTTTTTTTAAAGGAAGACTTTGTCCGCAGCTTTCCCATCCCGTTCAAATGAAAGCTATGAAAAGGTATTTAAAAAGCTTTTCATATCTACTATGTGCGATGTATTTCCCTTTATCTCTTAGCAAATCTCTATTAACTACTTTAGGTTCCATTGGCTGTTGTAATTATTTAATATTGCTTTTTATTTTGGATATCTTACTAATATTATAAATGCGAAAGTTTAGATGGATGGATGTTTGCTAGAGTTAGTAGCCTAAACTCCTAAACGGATTTCGATGAAGTTTGGCATATATGTAGAGGATAGTCTGGAAGAATGAATAGGCTGCTTCCTTTTGTTTTCTTTAATCCTACACGGACAGATTCGCGGGCGAAAGCTAGCTGTTGTATAAATATTTGCTATACTTACACTAACTTCCGTACTCAGTTGTTAAATGATCACTGAGAGCTTACACTCATTTATTTCAAAAAAATATCTTAACACCTTCCTTTAGTTACCATTTAATAATTGGTGAGAATGGTACTAGTTACATATTTTGCATAAAATTGTATCTATATCTCGTATATTTTCATATGTTAAATTAGTTTTTTTATCACATTTAATAATTCATTAAAAGAACAAATGAAGACAACACAATAAACAAAACGTACTCTTCAAAGGGGCTAAACATTGAAAAAAAAGTGTAGAGTCTCTCTGAACAATAGGTCGTTCTTTGTGAGAGCTTTTTCTTAGAAAACACGTAGGAAAAATACTAACAGTATGTTGGTGACATGTTTAAATAATATATTAACTGTTTTTTTTTTGTTTTTTTATTCATCATCATAATTTGTGACTGAGAATAAGTCCAAAATCTGTTTTCTTGATTTCAGGACGTCAGAAAATGGACTATCCTTTATGATATGTAAGTATAACTTGAGCAGAACATGAAAAACTTCACTATATTGCGGAAAAAATTACAACTGATTTTCGTGTACTTATAAAAGGTTAAGAATTATCAACTGGTTTTCTATTCTGTTCAGGCTATATATACTTCTTTTTCAGGTCAGTTTTGTAAAACTTAAGGAATAAAAGGTGCAAGCATAATTTTCCTGAGAAAGATTTCATAATTAAAAAGAACTAAAGTCAGTAAGCGAAATGGTACGTCATTTAGAACGCTCATCACACGAGTGCTTTTGTTCTGAAAGCTCTCAGTAAAAAGTTTCTCCGTCGTATATAGTATAAAAAGAACATCATCGCAACCATTTTAATTATACTACGGATTGTGCTGAAATTTGTATTCACATTTATTAAAAACGACAAAAAAAAAACTGTATCAGTTATGCTTAGTATATGCCACAAGTCTAAGGGCCTGTCCCACCAAATTGTAAATTGCCTGATAACAATACAACGTGTAAAATAAGTTATGGAAATATCTGATTTCGTTTTCTTATCTGACAGTTACGTCATTTTTAAGCTATCTCTATCAGCCAGTGGTGTGACAGGCCGTAAGATTCGAGTTTATAAGGAATATGATTTAAAAAAAAACGTTTTTCTTATCTTTTCATTTCACTTTTACACCTTCAATTGTTTTTTAATCTTGAACAAAGAATAACGGCAGCAAAAGCCATGGTGTACTTTTATGGCATTTGATAAATGCGATTACTTCTGTAAGCTATAATTACTGAAAGCGTTTGTTTGTTTGGATTTCTATTTTTTTCTCAATTTCCAGTAATAACTTTTGACAATTATGAAGTCTAAACCAGTATACGTTGTAATTAATTTTACAAATTAATTTGTTTGATTTGTACAAATTCCGATATATAATTACTCCAAATGTCACACGAAATAAGGTGTTTTGTTACAAATTAATTATGGAATTAAATAAAATACTTTCACAATACTACATTTTCATTTAATCATTTAAAATTTAGTTCCTTTTAATACATCAATCATTAAGCATTTGAACAACTTTATAAGGGCCTAGACACATTTGAGTGTTTATAATTCAACAATATTTAATTACTATTCTATTTACAAATATTTCTATTTATTTAACAAAAAAAATACAGATTTTATAAAGCACATAGTAATACAAAAGCTTATATACATTTTTACATTTAAGGCAATTTGATAAACTAACAGTCACTAAATGTAATATTTCAATCTACGATATGATTTCATTTATATAATTTTATAGATTAAGAAAGGAGTTTATTTTATTAACAGTATTATTTAGAGAATAATTAGATATTTTAATGGAAAATTATTATCACAGAAATTAAAACTTATTGGTAAAACAAACAAGTAAAAATCAATCGAGATATAAACAAATTCTATATCTTGTCAATTCACATTACTATTATTAAACAAATGACTGTTATAATAAAGAAATTCCATTGTAATTTAACACAATATACGTTGGAAAACTAAACTAAAAATATATAAAAAACGAGCTATCGCCCGCAAACTTCGTTAGCACAGATCATTCCCGTGTGCATCTACCTTTTAACTGCTACCTTTCAGTCAAATTCCCGTCTAAATCGGTCCACCCGTTCCAGAGATATAGGTCCGGTCGCCATTTTGACAGCGCGGAATTAAAAAAAGCCTATAATGTCTATGTCAGCTACCCTTCAGTGAAAGTCCGGTCGAAATCAGCCCAGCTGTTTTGGACATTACCCGGAACAAACGCGGCATGCGGACAGACAGACAGACAAAAAAATTTTTGAAATGCGATTTTCGTTATACATTATTTTCCCAAAATCTGAATTTTTTTTTTTGATATTACAAACATACACTTCAGTTTTATTATATGTATAGATAGAAGATAGATAAATATACATCAAGAATTTGTACTTTCTATTATAATATTATATTTGATATTGATAATGATCAATAACTATATCTAATTGTTTTCACCTTTTTGTCTTTCATTTATTGTAACAATAATACTGTATTATGTTCACCTACTATCAAATTACATCACGTAAATATACAATTCGTAATATACAAGAAATCTTAAAAACAACGCTTTTGAAATACATAAAATAAGAGAAAATGAAACACATAAGAGAAAAACAAAAGGCAACTTCACTAAAAACGTTAGGCCTTTTATATAAGATTAGAGGATATGAAGAATGATTTAATAAATAGTAAATTTATATGACTATTAATTTCAGCAAGGATATTTTTAGAATCCTTTTAACTAAAAACCTAAGTTACTTTTAAGGATACAAAGTTATTGGTATGTGTTAGTTCATAGTTAAATGGATGTAACATACACTGAGGTAAATTAAAAAACCTCCCGTTTTCCTAATTGACTCCATTTATTGACGCTAGATTGTAAAATTTAACTACAGGAAGTACAGAATTTTTCTACGTAATAACTAACAATTGACAACACTCTTAACGCTAAAAAACTTTAGCTGGGCTCTTTGCTGAAAGCTTTTAAGCGTATATCTACATTAAAACAGAAATAAAACTATACTATTATTTATAAATACAGAAAATATAGACATTTTAGATACAATTTACTTTAAAATAATAACTTGAAATAAGCAATGAATTCATATTTGAGATTTTTTAATAAATCACCTAATTTGATATAGACCTGATATTTTCTTTCAGGAATAATTAATATATTTTTTTCTAGAAATATAAAGAGACTTTTACATATATCTATTAATATTTACAATAACTTTTATTGTCAGTTCTGAACTTCAAAGATGGAGTAAATTCCTTAAAATTAAAAACATATTCACTACGACATTATATACATCTTGTAACTAGGTATTAAGTACTAATTACTAATTATAAATATTTTAACTCCAATCTTCAATATAGAAAAGTTATGCTATACTTTAAACATTTTCGATTTAAAATCTATACATCCAAAGCATTTAAATTTATAAAGTTGTATTGTCTTTTAACCATCTCCTTTGAGATTTTTATGTGCGTAACAATTTTATATGAACACTGTACTGCAGCGTACGTTTACGCATTTTTATAGCCAACATACATGGACTAGGTGATGTGGAAATCGCCCCGTAGGAGCCTCGTGAAAGTCTTCTTGAATTGCTGATTCGCTAACGCGTAGCAAAACGGATTGATCGGACTATTAGCGTAACATAAGAAGTAAGAGAACATATAGATATGCTTGTTAATACAAGGTGGGTCAGTACAGAAACCTTCCACTAGAGCTAATATATGATATGGTGTCCAGCAAATGACGAAAGCACCTAAAATAAACGATATGGTTCTAAATGCTTTTCGAGCCCTGTTTTCCGATTTAGATTTCTGTCTACCAATGCTTGGAAATAAACCGTCGCGTTTCGAACGTTTTGATTTTAATTTTCTGCCAATGTTTTTAACGAATTCCTTCTTTGAGTCGGAACGGCCGGTACCACTTGCTGCTGGACTTGAAACTTCACTACTTTCGATCGCCATACTTACACCAGGGGTTAATCGCATAGGGGCTGCTTTATTTTCGACTTCTTTAGGGGGCAGAGGTTCATTATTATTGGAAGATGATGTGACAAGGGTTATCACGGGCTTAGGTCGTTCTCCTGGAGTCAAACTTACCTCAGTATTAACTTTAACAGGTGGTGAAGGAGAAACATTAGTTTTGGGTTGTGTTACTTGAGCTTCAGCTGTTGCTCGTATAAGAGCAGCCTGCAATAACGAAGTGTTTGTTACATTACCCGAAATATTCGGGGGAGATGATGGTTCGGTAGCTGTGGGGAAGGTGATTGACGAGGGTGGGCTTTCGTTGGTAGGTGAAGGTACGTTAACTGAACTCTCATCCATATATCTCAAATCAGCACCATCCATTCCTACAAGCACATCGTAAGTACTTCCGTCGCCTCTAATTAATTTAATAATTCTAGTTCTAGATGATTCGGAATGAGATGGTGGGCTTTCAGACACTGTTGGGCTGCATCTGAATTCTGATGGAGGGGGAATGATTCTTTGAGCAATTGTAGTTGATACCTCTCTTTCAGATGGTGTTGCAAGTCCTGAAGAATCTGGCGATATAACACTAGCGGAAGATGTGGTAACTGGTGCTGATATATGTCTATTACTTTGGAATGTATCTGGGTTCTCAGTATCTAGAAGGCTTTTCTCAGAGATTTGTGACAAGGATGTTTTCGGTTTATCAAGCTTATCAAGAACTGGGGACTGTTTAACGTCAGTTTTTAATAGCATGCCACCATTCAATCGCATATTGTTTAGTAAGTGCATTGCACCGGTTTGCATCACCAAATTTGCCACTGATGGTCGCTTTTTTACGTTACATTGAGTAGTACTTTCATCGTCGGAATCAAAGGCCGGGCTACTTGATCTCTCTGCCTCTACTTGATCTTCTTTCTTGTCTCCATCAGATTCAGCAGTTGTCGATGTACCAGTAGCGGTAGCGCTACTTTTGTGAGCTGATGACTTTTGACTAGAATTAGAATCTGAAGATCCACCTAAGTTAAGCAATGGGGCAGCTAAAGATCCCTTTGCTGTTGAATCTTTTTGCTCAGTTTCAGATACTTTCACCTGATCTTCACTGGAAATGGTAGGTTTTGGCAAGCCCGCCATACCAGCAGCCCGCCCGGCCATACCAGACATTACTCCGGCGCTTAAAGCGACCATCGACTGCATCTTCCTTTGTTTTGCTTCGCTTTTCTTTTGCATATCGTACGCAGTTTTAAAAATACCTGCATATAATACAATAAGGACAAAAAGTGTAGTCCAATAATAACCTATTATTAAAGCTGTGTTAAATATAGGATCTTTTAAAAATTGAACGGCGCATTCACCTTCCTGTAAATCCCTATAGCCCACAAAGTGTTCCCAACCAAAAATGGTTGTGAAGAACAACAAAGCTGGTATTATCCAGGTCACAGTAACCATCCAAATGACACGATTTTTTGTTCTCCACGCTCTATATCGTGCTGCTATCTTTACGCTACAAAATCTGTCGACTGTTATTAGTAAAACAGTATATTGTGATACCAGGCATACTGTGTAATCCACTGATAGCCATAAATCACAGAGTAATGGGCCTAGATGCCAGTATCCTTTTAATACATAGTCAGTGTAGAATGGAAGTGATAAAGTACCTGCAATAAAAGTTAATTTTATTCCGAATCTTTAGTATTATTTTCCTTACAATTATGGTATTACCACATACCTATTAGTAAATCAGTAGCGGCAAGGGAAGCAATGAAGTAGTTGCTAGGTTGTCGTATAGTTCGGTCCACGAGGAAGGCCAATAGAACGAGCACGTTTCCACTGACGGTCAGGAGAATAACCAGCACCAAGCATGTGGCGAAGATGACTGCCAACCAAAGAGGGAATGGCGGTAGCACGGGTTCCTATGGAATTGAATGTGTTAATCTCGTTTAATATATTTTAAGCATAGTAAAGAAGTAGACACTTATGTAAATTAGATTAAATTACTAGAAGGAGAGAAGACATTTGTGACATTGTGTCAATATTTTCTAAGCTGACAGAATTTTTTATCTGATGTTAGCGATATCGCAAACCTCACATAACACTAGGCGTATTTAGTTTTGTACAACTATAACAATAGGAGGAATGGCCCAGGTATTTTGCAGGTAATAATGGCGCTCCGTCGGCGACATTCCCTCGCCTCGGCCGTGACATACACATGATAATGTTCACAATCGATTTGCCGTCAGCACTCGCTGAACAATATTCAACGGGCTTGTTGTTCAAGTTATGAAACGTTTTACATTTCGAATGCTATGTTTGTTTCTCTTTCTAGATTACTTCGTTTATATTAAATGAGTTTTGTTAAACTTGTGAAAGTTTATAATAGCTATGAATATTAAATATCTTGTGTTACTTTTACAATTGCTAGTAATAATTTAAAACTTGTTTTGAAATTAAAGCGACATTTGTAGACGGTTAATAATTGCGGTAATTTATATTTTTAATTTTTAGGACATAAAGTCAAAAAAGCAGCTGATTTTAGCCAAATATTAAAGCATTTTGTATCAATAACCCTATCAATCTTAGTAATTTACTTCTTACTAATGCGAAAGTTTAGCTTTATCTGGATGCTTGTTTGTTAGAGGATCTCGGTAAAATTTGGCATATATGTAGAACGTAGTCCGGAAGAATACATAGGCTACTTATTGTTTTTAATTCCGCGCTGACGGATTCTCAGGCGAAAGTTAGTCTTCAATGAATTTTGTTTCGACAAGTTTAACGTTGTAAAATCATCTACGAGTACTTACCAAAGTGCCATCCCCACTGAGACCTGCATCTATAGTGGTGTTGTAATAATATAGATCAGTGTCATTCGTGCTATTGGAGATCAGATAACCCTGGCATTCGGGATACGAAGATGACACGCAGGTCCGTTGTTTGAATTTTTGTAATTTCCTACAATGATAAAGAAATATGTTCTAATTGCTGTTTAGGGATTAAATTTCTTTGCAGAATCAATGCAATTGACAGATTCCAAAACATAATTTACGTTAAATCATATGTAGTTTTAAGTATAATTACTA
The DNA here is from genome assembly GCA_003118335.3 of Papilio memnon. Classification (NCBI taxonomy): domain Eukaryota; kingdom Metazoa; phylum Arthropoda; class Insecta; order Lepidoptera; family Papilionidae; genus Papilio; species Papilio memnon. The sequence goes on along the minus strand of LD700008.1, from coordinate 170,014 downwards.
TTGTAAAATGTATAATTAGAAACCATTGCGTGATGAAGCTCGTGCCAATAGCGTAGATAGGGGTGGAGCGGTTGACGTCAGTCGCCTCTGTGCCGTTCATTGTTCTGTGCTGATGATTGCGGTTGTATCACACCTGCTTTGTATATGCGTAAATGTGTTCGCCTTCAACTTTGTTAAGATTACACCTGTAACAAAACGATAAGTTTCGAATATTATGAATAATGGGCAGGTTATGGTTCACAATGAAGTGAACAAATGTTACATGTTGGGTTACATAATTGAGGCCTATCATATCACAGTAACATCATCTAAAGAAAGATAAATATAGTGTAATTCATCTTTATTGGTTTCAATATGACACTATAGTGTTTTAGAGAGTTTAATAATGAATTTTCATTAGTATAAAATGACATTTCTTTGTTCCTCACAAGTGTCAGTGATAAGGCTGCGTGTAGATTGTCGTTAGTTGTCCGCAGCCGACGGGCGTCCACGTCGTTCATGCGACCGAGCCCTTACCTCATCTGCAAAGGAAGCGACGGTCGGGTGGCTGCGTTTGATCGTGCAACCGGAAACAGACAAGTGGCACGTTGGGAAGCTAATCTCTAAAGATATGTAAATGTCGCTGAACGATTGTGAATATCGCCAGTTTATAATCGGCCTACTGTAACTGGATAAATTACTAATTATATCTATGGCTGACCTTTTTTTATATAAGAAGGATGTATGTCGTTCTTATGACACCCGAAAGAAGCTTAAAGGCTGCAATTTACAATTTGTTATCAAATTATCCTAGCCGTTTACTTTTATTGTGAATCACCATTTGTCAAGTTAATGTGAGGAATTATATTTCGTTAATAAAATGTATTTATTTTCAGAATATTTGATAGAGAGTTAAGATTAATATGTGAAACGAGACACGAGGCTCGAGGCAAATTACGTTAACACCGCTCACAAATGATATTTCGTGTTGGATTAAATGATAAGCTATCTACCTACACCCGACTTATAAATTTATAATTATGTAAGGCAGTGAATTCATATTATACCTACGTTGCGTATCTGAAATTTAATCTCTGTATGTTCGAATTTCAAAAAACTGCATTCTGGCATGTAAAGAGTAACTTTTTTGTATTCCAATAATAAATTATTTGTTGGATATTGTCATTTTAAGTAACTTCTACTCCTAATTGACAGGATGTTTGCAAAAATTTATAAACCTCAATGAGAAAATTAGTACTTGTGTAGAATGGTAGGAGACGATTCGATAGCAATGGTTATAGTCTCAGATTTCAAGATTTTAAATCAAGAAATTAGAACACGAAGAACCGATTATGAAAAATATTGTCTAAAACAATTTTTTTATGAGTTCGATGGTTATATTTAAATAAGTACATGAAACAGTTGTGATTTTACGTATACATTAAAGCAAAGGTTGTCCTCGTCGGAATCACATCGACCGTAAAATGTAACCTTCGTACCCTTTTATTTTGAGCCTACGCGCTCGGCTGGTACCCGCGGACCCCAACGTTCGCTCGATTGTCATAATTATATTTATAGAAACAATCTAAACCACGCTACAGACGCTCAAACAGTTTAAATTGAATTGAACTGAACTGTTCAGTTACTGTACTTATAGGCTAAATTATATTAGCCTATATTATTATATTATATTATAATATATAATGCGAAAACAAAATCACTCATGTGTCGCAACGGTTTGTTTACCATATGTCTAAGCTTGGTTCATGACGTTCTGGATATGTCAAAATTGACCAGCTCTTACTGCTAGAGCCATCTACTGACAAACAGCGAGAACTTAGTTGCGCACCTAATAACTGGCAGTTAACTGTACAGTTAAAGAATGATGAAACACGGAATTGCTTCAACTTTATAATTAAGCCGACAGATTCTAGCAACAGATTCGTTCCTGGATTTTACCACTGTTTTAAACAACTATTAAATGGTCATGCGTTCAAAAGTAGACAAAGCACAAATGTCCAACTCCCTTGTGATTAAGTTATTCCGCAAAATGATATCTATTGTTACAGTTCCATTGGGAATGACAATTGCT
>LD700008.1:127423-164246 GCA_003118335.3 Papilio memnon | reverse complement strand
TTAACACTCGTTCCAATCCACGTCGATTACAGTTTTATGTCGAACGATTTCATTTGTTTTAGTTAAAATTCAATTACTCCACTTCGTTTTTTATTTCACTTAAATAATAATTATTATAGACTAGCTGTTGCCCGCGACTTTGCCGGCGTGAAATTAAATAATAATAAAAAATATAGCTTATGTTACTAACAGATAAAAATACGTTTCTAATGGTAAAAGAATTTTTGAATACGGCCTAGTAGTTTTTACGTGAATCGAATACATACAGAAATCCAATAATCCAAGAATACAAATCATTCCTCTTTATAATATTAGTATAGAAGTATAAATAAGTAATGTTATTTTTTCATAGTTTTGAATAGTTTTATCTAAAATTGTAGAGCTTAATAATCACATATTATATAATTATTATAATTAATAGTTTAATATACTTATTCTTTACAAAATACATGTTATTTAAATATATTAGTATATGAGTATTTTTTTTTAATTTAAAACACTACTTACCCATAGAAATAAAATCTTCATGTCTAGAACAAAACAACCGTAGATCGAATAAAACACTAAATAAAACCAAAAATAGTTATTCAACTGTTAAAAAAAACTTATGGCAACTCATTCGCGGGTTTTGTACTCTGAACGTAGGAGAGAAGGCTTTGAAGGAACGAAGAGCACAGGGCGACGGGCGGAAACTTCGACTCGCGCCCTAATACTGACTACGTCGTAGCGCGGCGCTACGGTGCTACGGTTCTACGACGCAACAGGCTGTGAATTTCGCTTGACATCGACAGCACTCGTATTCGAAACTGCAACAACCCTATAGCATTCAATATATTGAACATAAAATTTTAATCTGTGACTGAAATTGCACCGGCTATATGCAGTTATTTCTGAAAAAAAAACGCAAAGTATTGAGATTTTACGAATATGTATCTAGGTAGAGAAACACTGGAATATTCTTATTAATATTTATTTATTTATCACTAACTGTTGCGCGCCACTTCGCCCGCGTGAAATTAAATTATAAATGAAAAAATATAGCCTATATTACTCACGGATAAAATAGCTTTCTAACGGTGAAAGATTTTTTAAAATCAGCCCAGTAGTTTTTGAGTTATTTCAATACATACAAAAATACAAATCTTTCCTCTTTATAATATTAGTATAGATAAGCTTGATCCACACGGAGGGTCAGCTCAGTATGTGCTCTACATACTTCTCCATCAGTCGTAAATCTGAATTCCCTTCTTACGCATGTCCTCTTCCACACAACCCGTACAAACTTTATTTTATCTACATTTTAAACTAGCTTTTGCTAGCGACTTCGTCCGCGTGGAATTAAAAAAAAAAAACAAAAGTAAGTAGCCTATGTGTTCTTCCAGACTATATATTCTACATCTATGCCAAATTTCATCGAGATCCGTTCAGCCGTTTAGGCTACAAACTTTAACATCCATCCATCCATCCATCTAAACCTTCGCATATTAGTGTGATGCAAATAACATTGATAAATCCTGGATAAATATAATGTGAGCGTATCTTTATCTGAAACGCATTTCACATATCTTTGGTGTTGCTGTTTGGTGTTTGGTGGGCCGACATTCAAAGGAGGGTAGCTGACATGGATAGGCATATTATAGCCTACTTTTTTTTTAATTCAGCGCTGTCAAAATGGCGTAACGGGTAGTCCGAATTTGTGCTAACGAAGTTTGCGGGCGACAGCTCGTGTTAATTGGACTGTAGAAGATAGGAAACAATAGGTTCGAAAATTAAATATCTCTATGGTTCACTACTCTCCAAGTACGTAATAAGTACTTCTTTTTCAATTGTTTCTTTATTAAGTTGCATTTCAATTATTGATATTTGCATAAATGACTGACTCTATAATTAATTGAAAATATTGAAAAGTATGAAAGTATTAAAATTTAAACGGAGTCTTATGAAACCAATGCGTCAGCATTGAAGTGCGCTGATGTGTGAATTAAAACGTAACGAAGCAAACTGCGGAGTTTTCGAAATGGAAAAAAATATATATTCCCAATGATTTCATATCAAGCAAATATTTTAAGATTTTATAGAAATTATCTTTGCTTTAAAAACATCTAAACTAGCTATTATAATACACAATTCGAATTATTTAATTGCAGATTTGAAAATATGTAATTCGGACAAATATTGAAATCTAAGACTCTATAGGCACGTATTTACTTATCTTACTAATGATGCGAAAGTTTAGACGGAGGAATGTTTGTTAGAAGTTATCTTTAGAAAGGATTATAGCATCTTGATGAAATTTGGCACAGATGTAGAACATGTCTGTGTTCCAGTCTTAGAAGAAAACATATGGTATTAAGTTTCTATTTTATATTCCACTTGTTCCGTACTAAACCTGTTCACCTAATATTGGCATAAATAATTGGGTTTTCATACCTTATTTTATTTTAAATTTCAACGTAAGTTTTTGTGCTACTTAAAAAATCAGGTTTATATGAAGAAACCTACCTTCAAATGTTAAAAAAATAAACGATATATTTGACTTTAAATTTGAAAGGTCTTGATACAGAATGTTTCCAAAAGTATAGTTCGGCTGCGCTCAAGTTAAAGTCAATACAATTAACACAAGCAAACAACAAATAAACTTGAAACGTAACGAGAATTGTAGTTTCGTTTATATATAGTTTTTATATTATAATTGAGTTATTTTTTTACTTGAAATTAAATCGATAGGTTTATATACTTACGAGTGTATTTTTATTTTCTATAACGATTTTTCGTGATATTTTTATTTATTTATTTATATAAAACACAATATTACAGTTAACATATGATTTTACAAAATACATTTCACATAAATTGTTTTAATTTTTTTAATTTTCATAACTCTGTATTTTGTTGAATTATATTATACTAGCTTTCGTCCGCGACTCCGTTCGCGCGGAATTAAAAAAAAAACAAAAGCAAGTAGCCTATGTGTTCTTCCAGACTATCATACATACTACATCTATGCCAAATTTCATCGAGATCTCTTCAGCCGTTTAGGCTACAAACTCAAACAAACATCCATCCATCCATCCATCCATCCATCCATCCATCCATCTAAACTTTCGCATTTATAATATTAGTATAATTAATATATCCTTGGCTCCTTTAATAGGTTGATTCCCTATTATGCGTAGCTTCCTTACACATCCTTCACAGAAAACTTTTTAAGCAAATTTTTGTATGTCCATATCATGTTAAGTGTACTCTAAGGGGGATGTTTTATTTGAATAAGTACATTTAACTTTGATTTACCATCAAACAATAATTCAAGTATTCCCCTCAAGTATTAATTCACATCTATTAAAATAAGCAATGGTATAATAGAGGACATTATGTGCGAAGTGTAGAGCGCTGCGTTGTACCAACACAATTCTCTTGTAACAGTGTTTGTCTATACCCTACCAACGTATAAGGGAGTTTGCTCACAGACCGTGTCCTATTAAGCTTAACCGAGCAGATTCTAATGTTGGATCTTAGTTACCTTAAACCGTCGTAAGTTAGTATGAGTACCTTACTTAGGTTATAAAGTTTTAGAAGTACGGTCGAGCAATATTGAGCATTTTATAATGAAATCCCTTCTTTGACTTATTTATTCTGTACATGCTTGCTTGTTTAACATGTAAAACTGTATAAACTGTAAAATTTTGAGGTTTAAATAATATTTTGCTGTTAAATAAATTTAGGCGCTTTTTGCTATTAAATATGTACAGGCGCTTATGCAAAAAATGTGGTTTTGACAACATTTTCTCAATACAAAATTTTATATAATTCTATTGTCAAGACCATAATCGAGGGGATATACGAGTATAACCGCTGAGTGGGTGTTCACCGCACGTCGTTCAGACCAGTAGCTGGCAGTAATTAAATTGTTACGGTTAAGTGGTCAAACGACGGTACTTCCAAAAAATAAAAGTCGTCTATAATTACGTTAATGTCAATTTTATATTTTTAGGTGTAAGCTGAAAATCGTTGATCGCCTACCAATTATATTCAATCAGAAGTAAAAGCTGAAATCAAGTTTTGTAATAAAAACCTTCAATAACTGCTGTTAATTTGGATCCAGTAACAAGACCGAATAAATCGTGTTTTGTATATCAGATTTTTATAGTTATATGGAAAAAAAATCCCAAATCCTCAATATCAATCAAACATCGAACAGTTTAATAACAGACGATGTAAAGAACACTATTTATGTCGTAATAAATATTAATAAAAATACATTTAAACTTAATGCAATATTGTGATATGTAATTTTCAATATCTTATTTCGCCGAGCGAACTGATACGCTCCGCATACCGAGGCCATCGGATCTCGTATCGTCGCTAAACGGATTGTGTAACGATCTAATACTATTTAATAGTCGACCGAACATCACAAATAACGTTGCAACAATTTGAACGTCAAATATCAGATACTATCTGTTGCTCGCGACTTCGTCCGGGTGGAATTAAAATATGGAAAAACTATAGCCTATGTGATAACATAGCTTTTTAGCTCGGCCCAGTATTTTTTGAGTTATTTCAATACATACATGTTTAAGCCATAATCGATTATAGGCGCTAGCAACAATCGTAAAATTCTTTAATTTATAAATAAAAGCATATTTATACTAAATATTACCTTTTTTATGAGGTAGTTAATTGTTTAAGTTGCAAAAATATTGTGGATGACTATTTAATATCGTACTGGCCGCTAAGAAAGCAATAGACATAAAATTATTTAAAAATAAAGCAACGGCGATTTAGGCGCGAATGAGAGTGCATGTGAAGCAAACATCGTAACAACGTTTTTATTTTTAACAAATTCAATTTCAGCAATTATTGTAAATGGTTTGTGTGTTTATCAGCAAAGAAAGAAGATTTTTTATCAATGGTACTATTTTACATTTATACAACACAAAAATACAAATCTTTACTTATTACAGTATAGACTTATATTTTTACTGCAGCTTGTGTTTGTTCTCTGTGTGAATCCATCCACGTGGAATTTAAAAAAAAGTGAATAGCGTATGTGTTTTTTCAGACTATCCTCTACATCTATACCAAATTTCATCGAAATTCGTTCAGCCGTTTAGGCTACAAACTCTAACAAACATCCATCCGTCTAAACTTTCGCATTTATAATATTAGTTTGATTAGTATGGTTTAGTCAAGTGAGGTAATGCTCTTATCAATTAATGACTTTATAGGCCATTGTTAATGTCTTGATCAAGTGGTTATTAATCTGAAACTCAATTAAGATCATACATTAAGGGTACCGTAAATGTTAGAAAAGGCATATTTAAAACGAAATTAAAATTATTTTTCCGTTTAAGTAGTCAGTCAAGGTCATTAGATTTATTGTAAAAATTGACATTTTTAATGTACAAGTATACTAATATTATAAAGAGTAAAGATTGATTATTTGCATTGCATAGGCTCTGACTCATTAGAAAGCTACATTATCACTGACTAGCTATTGCTCTCGACTTCGTCCGCGTGACAAAAACATAGCCTTTGGTACTTAATGATAACATAGCTTTTTAATGGTGAAAGAATTTTTGAAATCGGCCCAGTAGTTTTTGAGTTATTTCAATACATACAAATCTTTCCTCTTTATAATGTTAGTATAGATGTAGATTTATTAGTATAGATTAAGTGTAGATATAGGCTATATTTTACATCAACGGGAAGGGTATGGATATGACAGAAAATATATGAGACGTATTTTCTTGACCCATGTGAAAGCTGGGTACATTATAATCTTTTTTGCGTCATTAGTACATTTAGCTTATCTTTAACTCGGATATAATAATAGTATTAAAAATTGCGTCGGTCAAATATGATATGATAAGATTTGTATTAATCATGATAGTATTAGGCACGTCAATAATTTTTACCTTATCATTGATAAATATATAGCAGGATAAAAAGATGGCCTAAAGCTTCGGGTCCCGTATATATTTTTAGCTTTTAAATACACAATATCATTAAATATACTTGTCATAAAATACTTCTTAAACATATATGTACAGGTTGAGGCTGAAAACCAGCGCGGCCTTCAGTGACAAGCTGTAGACAGCATCTGCTGAGCCTTCTCCCTTTGGCCAAGAATCGTTTTTTTTTATTCCATTAATATGTTCTGTAAATTTTGTTTTTTTTTTTGTGATTTTTTGGTCAACAAAACTCATGGAAAATGCACAATCTACCCTTACTTATCTAATCTTTTACAGGTTAAGAAAATGGAACAAACAGCACGTTTTACATTGAACAGTTTCAAGGAGTTCGGTAATATGGAAAAACGTATGGAACAAGATATGGAGAAAATGGACACTCAATATCAAAACAGGCGACAACTATGTGTGTAAGTACAGTTTTAAAATTAGAAATACATACAGCGTGTTCAGAAAGTCATGGATTGAGATGAGGTGTGGTCGTCTCCAGCAAAAGTTCTGCAAACCGTTGTGATTTATTTTGTTTTTTAAAATCGATCTCTGTCACTTTACCCATCCTGGATGTTTTTTATACATTTTTGGGATATTTTTGGGATATATTAAATATTTCCCATATTGGGATTCCAAATACGACCACAAGACCAGTAATTCAAATCTTTATGTATAACGCTATTGCCACATCATAGTAAAAGAACAGAATAATTCACTACAAATTCACTCGGGAACCCTAATTCCAACCTAATTGGAGTATTTAAAACATTATATACTTATTTCATTCTATCAACGTCAGTGTCCTAGTAAATACATTGCAGTAAGTACCTTGGTTACATATTTAAGGTTATACACAAGCATAAATCTATCGCTTTTATAATTAAATATTACATGTGTTTTCCTTTATAATATACGATGGAAAATGATCGATATTTTACTTTAATTAGAGGAAGTTTTAGAGTAGCCCCATTGTTTGAAAAAATAAGGAGTAAAAGGTTAGCGTGGTATGGGCATGTTATAAGAAGGGATGAATCGCATGTAACAAGAAGGACATTAGTTATGAATGTGGAGGTACACCGGTAGAGGTAGACCTAGAAAGAGATGGATGGATTGCGTGAAAGGTGACATGATCAAGAAGTGATGACTGAGATGACGGATGACAGAGTTATTTGGAGGACGAAAACCCGGTGCGCCGACACTACGGGAGTAGGATAAGGAGATGTGTGTATGTATTTTACTTTGTTTAATAATTGTAACTTCACTATATCAGATTGCATACTAATTTGATCCGAAGGTCATATTTGTTAGTTGTAATGGGTCTATGTTTAGATAGAAAGCGCTAAATAACTATCTTGTTTTTCATGAAATAATAATATTTAAATGATAATGATTTTTACGGTATTAATTTACTTAATTTTAACAATTTACCATAGAACCTATTTAAAAATGTAATTAAAATCTAACTGTTCTTTAGAAACAGAATTTGGAACTATACTAAAGGTGATATCGCTTCTTTATATCATTTTACTATTATTTTCCGACCTCTATTTCAAGTTTTTCAATATTGTTTTTAATTTTTGTTTGATTGAGACTGCATTAGTAACCGTCGGCTTCCACTGTTAATCAGAAATAAAAAACCCAGGAATCTGCGCCCTTCGCCTTTAATATTCTTATTCTTGTCTTTTAGAGATGAATTTTAAAAGCTTTTAATATACTAATTTGACATACTTTTCACGTTATCGTATATAAAACAATTCTAATCGATAAATTACTTTTTATTTTTGTCGTAATATCAGTTAAAATAGACTTAATCTACAGTTAATTAATCATTGTAAATGTTGTGTTTTATCTAATAGTTTTTTATATACATTTATGCCGAAATTCCAAAGTAATAAGTAGATAAATATCACAATTTCGATATAAATCAATAACTTTCCTAATACGTTAAAATGTTTTGAAACTATTAGGTAAATAAATTTTATTACTTTAATCTTTACTCGAAAGATAACATATCAATGGGATAACGGATTATCTATGAAATATCTAATAGATAACCGAAATTTATTACTTCGGCTAAAATATTTTAAAACTACCTGTTGCCCGTTCTTCGTCCACTTCGTCCACGCAATATTATGATAAAAAGTAGCCTATAATATGCCCGTCTATGTCAGCTACCCTCCAATGAAAGTCCGGTCGAAATCGGCCCAGTCGTTTTGGAGATTATCCGGAACAAACGCGGCTTGCGGACAGACAGACAGACAGACAAGAAATTTTTAATTGCGATTTTCGTTATCAGCAACGCAAATACACCATCTTCCCGAAATCTGGAATTTTTCCTTTGATATTACAAACAAACACTCCAATTTTATGATATGTGTAGAAGATAGATTACAGCGAGTTATTGCTTTTGATAATCTTTAGTACGTTTTTAGTATGTACTTTTAAAAAAATTGTATTTCTGTATGTAATGAATAAACTCAAAAACTACTGGACTAGATTTAAAAATATCATCATTAGAAAGCTACATTATCACTGGGTAACATATTACCCATAATATAATATAGCTTACTATGTGATAGTGATAATGTAGCTTACTATGGCTTACTGGCTGTGTTTTTTTTTATCCGCCCAACAAAACAGTCGAAAATAGCTTAAAACAGTCTGTAATGGAATGTATCGCTTGACCAAGACCCATCTAATATTGAAAATGCCTTAAATTAGCATAATATATCTAAGCTATCTAATTGTAATATGCAAAAATGATAATAAGCTAAGGTCACACTATCATTGATAAATAAATTAATTGATTGTTTTACAACATATCGATCAGGATTATTATGTAGGCTGACATTGTGATATCAAAATAAATAATGTTTGCATTAAAAGCTCGCGACTTAAGGAGTAGTTTTAAGTAAACAAAGAATTTAAATCTTCTCTTTATGATTTGATATTATGACGTCTTACAACAAACATGATCTTAGTTTTTAAAGAGCAATATTTGAATACTTAAAAATCAGGGCAAACAACATTCTTCTGAATCATTTCATACTAATCTATATCTACATCTATACTAATATTATACAGAGGAAAGATTTGTATTTTTGTATTTTTGTATGTATTGAAATAACTCAAAAACTACTGGGCCGATTTTAAAAATTCTTTCACCGTTAGAAAGGTAATTTATCCGTGAGTAACATAGGCTATATTTTTTAATTTCACACGGGGAAGTCGCGAGCAACAGCTAGTATTATTATATAAATGCGAAAGTTTATATGGATGGATGTTTGTTAGAGTTTGTAGCCTAAACGGCTGAACAGATTTCGTTGGAATTTGGTATAGATGTAGAGGAAGGTCTGGAAGAATACATAGGCTACTTTTGTTTTTTTAATTCCACGCGGACGGAGTCGCGGGCAAAAACTAAGTTATTTCATATTTACCATAATGACTTCACTAAACACACTAATCGGTTTAAAACCATAACTCAACATATATCTGGATTTAAATTATTGATATTGTCTATTAAACTTTTCAGAAATGTATTTACTTCTACTAGTCTCCCTATTGGGATCCGCGCTAAGCGTCCCATTGGACATTGAAGATGACGTCACAAGGAACGTCAATTACCAGCACTACCTCCTGCCGGGAGACACCTACCCTACATTCTACGACGTCAGATTGTTCTTGAACCCTGACGTCGCAGACAGTTTCCGAGGCGACGTCACCATTAGAATAGTACCAAGGAGAACTACAAACCAGATTGTGTTGCAAGCTATGGAAATGCAAATCCACAGCATCCGTCTCACCAGATCCGATAGTCTTCAACAGAATCTCTTCTTGAGTTTCAACCATGCGACTGATAATACCCATTTCCTAACAATCAACTCTAACACACCGCTCGTTATGGGTCTGACTTATATTGTCGACATTAGTTATACCAGCAGATTTGCTGAGAACATGTTCGGAGTTTATATTTCCACTTATGAAGAGCCTGGAGTAGGACCACAGTAAGTATTTTAAACTAATTATTTTATAGAGATTCCAAAAAAGGACAACAAAAAATAACATGAGGTTAAAACGTTGTTGGGTGACCACAGTGGAAAGAAGAATCTGAAGTTACTAGATTAGTCGTAAATGCTAAAACACCTACAGAATAGTCTAAAGAAGGACATAAAGATTAGAATAGGAAAATCCAATCCAAATTCGATTTCTTGGATATTATAGATAGAATAGTTTATTATCAACGGCACGTGTGATAGTTATAAAAGCATATCTTTATTCAAATATCGTTTTGTAGGCGTCTGATTACGTCACAACTGCAGCCGACGTTCGCCCGCCGCGCGTTCCCCTGCTATGACGAGCCTGCCTACAAGGCCGTGTTCAGGACTACCATATACGCCCCTCCTGCGTACCCTGTTGTCAGGAGTAACATGCCGGAAAGGGCAAGAACCGATCTCTTGAAGTAAGTAGAATGAAGGATTATAAGGTGAACATAATTTTTTTGTTCCATCTTAAAGATAAAAATTTATGGATACATCGGTAGACCTAGAAAGAGATGGATAAATTGCGTGAAAGGTGGCATGATCAAGAACGGAGTGATAACTGAGATGACGGACGTGATAGAGTTATTTTCAGGACGAAAACCTGGTGTGCCGACCCTACGGTAATAGGATAAAGTAGGGGAGATGATAATCTTTAAGACAATTATTTTTTATTGCTTTGTTTCTTCAAAGTAAGCTAGGAACTCAATAACTATGTATTACTTCATTTGTTCCAGACCTGAAGTTGCTGGTTATCGCAAGTTCGAGTTCCAAGATACTCTTATGATGTCTTCATACCTCCTCGCGTACTTAGTATCCAAATTCGAATACGTCACCAACGAAGCGAGCCCGCTTTACAATGTTCCGTTCAGAGTATACTCTAGACCTGGTACTCAGAACACAGCTACGTTCGCTTTGGACTTTGGCCAGAGGAATATGATCGCTCTGGAGAACTACACAGAGTTCACTTACGCTTTCCCCAAGATGGATAAAGCGGCTGTACCTGATTTTGCCGCTGGCGCTATGGAGAACTGGGGTCTTGTTATTTACAGGTCTGTTTTAAACTTAAAAAACTTTGTACATTCTTATATTAATTAGTATCCTTCAACTTACTTCTATTCGAAGAGTTTCTACGTTTGACACAAATAAGACAGACCAAAATAACACAGTTTTTCTTTAATATTTCGATATACAAGTTTGCATTGCAAAGTCAATCTAATATTTTTTAATATTCAATTTGAATGTAGGATAAAATCTTTTCTCAGTTACTTAAGTACTGTAATTTAAAAGCACGTAGAGCTATAATCTAGGAATGGTTATCATTCTCAGAGGACCGTTTACGTCGGTAACAGCGCCGAGACCTCATTACGAAAGAACAAATGAACTTAACGCACTCACTGAATTAGCTACTCGAGAATAAGTTGACGTAATGAAACCTTTTCAGTCATTCTATTTGGATACTAAATATTTGTATATGTAGCTTATGTATTCAATAATTGTATTATACATAAATTACCAGAAAGATGTTGAGAATCTAAGACCATATTCATTCTACTAACGTCTTGATTACCATTCATATGACGGCAGATATAAATGTATGTAAGAGCACATACTAAGCGACCCTCCATAGGGACAAGGGCAAGATGATAATGATTAGCTTCTTTATTATTATGTTAAAGAGAGGTAGCTCTGCTGGTGCGTGATGGCATCACAACGACCAACACGAGGCAGAACATCGGACGTATCATCTGCCATGAGAACGTCCACATGTGGTTCGGTAATGAAGTCAGCCCCACCACATGGACGTATACTTGGCTGAACGAAGGGTTCGCCAACTTCTTTGAGAACTTCGCCACGGATTTTGTAAGTGGTAAAGCAAATGCTAAGGACTTATGTTCACGATTAAAATTCAACGACTCTTCTATTTTTTTACGCCTTCAGCTTAGTCATTCGGTTGTTGTTTAGTCGCTTAGTGTAGAGTTTTTGTTGGATTTTTAAAGAGACATGTAATAAATTCTTTTTAGTTGATTAAACTTAACGATTCTGATAGGGAAGTAAATTAACCTTCAAAGAAGGATTGACTGTTTTTTGTGGTATCAGGTGTTACCAGAATGGCGTATGATGGATCAGTTTGTACTCTTGTTACAAAACGTGTTCCAAAACGACGCTGTGCTCGGTGTCAACCCCATGACCCACCCCGTCTTCACTCCTTCACAAATCATAGGAACTTTTAACGCTGTTGCTTATCAGAAATGTAAGTAAATCATGTCATTTTAAATTGTTCATGTCTACTATTAGATAACCTATTTTATTATATTTATGTTCTTGAATACAAATTATAACTTTATTTTAGCTGGCTCCGTGATTCGTATGATGCAGCACTTCCTAACGCCCGAAGTGTTTAGAAGAGGACTTGTCATCTACTTACGTAGCAAGTTAGTAATTTTTAACATAAGCTACTAGCCTTTTCAACATTAAAGTTTTTAGTAGTTTAATTAGTAAGTTTTTTTTTAAATAACGGCACATCTTAAAATTTTAAGATTTTTCTTCTAGATTTACACATTTTTATAAAAAACAAATTTTAAATGTCTGCTATAATGCAACCCTTGACAAGTAGCAAAAATAAGAGCGTGTGTACACTTTTGACTAAACTATCGCAAAACTGTTTAGTCACGCTTTGATTCCTATGAGCTATGGAAGTTACACTATACGATTTTTAGTTGTGCAACTAAACAGTTGAAGTCTGCGAAACAATCGAGATCACACAACAATTGTGCGATTGTCGATTGTTTTGCTTTAGCTAATTCAAATATTGAATCTAGTTCTCGTCGCGCGGTCACTCCTCCGGATCTTTACACTGCTCTCCAGCAAGCTTTGGATCAGTCCTCTCATAGCATACCCTGGCCACTTGCTACCGTACTAGATAGATGGACCAACCAGGGTGGCTTCCCTGTACTGACTGTCAGGCGCTCTGCCCCGGGAGCACAATCTATTTTCGTTTCTCAGGTACTTTATACTTTGTTTTAATATTTTCGGTTATTGGTAAACACAACTATTGCTGGTGTCCTGAAAATTATTCCAAAAGAGAATTAAAAAGTAAGTAGCCTATGTGTTCTTCCAGACTATCTCCTACATCTATGTCAAATTACATCGAGATCAGTTCAGCCATTTAGGCTACAGACTCTAACAATCATCCATCCATTCATACATCCAAACTTTCGCTTTTATAATGTTATTAAGATTAAATATCTATTGGATGATGTGCAAAGGTTATTTTTAATTTCAGCTGTATATTTGTATTTCTATCGTAAAAGTTAATTAAATTAAACTATATTTTTATACCCGTAGGAACGTTTCCTGACAAACAGACAGTTGTCTTCTAACTACCGTTGGCATGTGCCCATCAACTGGGTTTTGTCGACCAACCCTGACTTCTCTAACACCAGCCCTCAGGGTTGGGTTCCCCCCTCCTTCCCCGCCGTCTCCTTCGACATCCCCGGACTTTCTAATGCTGATTGGTACATTGTCAACAAGCAACAGACAGGTTAGTCTCATGCTTAACAGATTTGTAAATCAAAGTTTAAGTAACCCATGTCCGCCAGTTTCCCAGTTTCACCATTCGTCAGTGTTTTTGGTTCGATAAATTCATCAAATGCATTTAGAAACAACGTAACTTTAACTTCGTTAAAACTTAGATCAACCAAAAATCACTAGGTAATGACAAAGTAAGCGAAAACCTCAGAAACCTTACTATAGGAAGGTAGAAATTTGGTTTTGTTAACACCTTTCATAGCAGCTTAGAATAACTTTATTATCAGGTTTCATTTAAGACAGTTCATTTTCTATTGTTCAAAGTATCCTCGGTTCTGGAACTTTTGCTAAGGGAATGACCACTTTATTTCCTTTATATACAGGTTATTATCGCGTGAACTACGATGTAGAGAACTGGCAAGCTCTAGCTCGTGTGCTGAATTCCAGCCATCAGAACATCCACGTGCTGAACCGCGCACAAATTGTTGACGACTCTTTTAACCTCGCGAGGAACGGCAGACTTGTGAGTATCATAATTTTCATACTTAAGTTGATTAAACTTTCGAGAGACATTATTGTAACTGACTAGCTTTCGTCCGCGACTCCGTGCGCGTGAAATTAAAAAAAAAAACGAACATAAGTAGCCTATGTGTTCTTCCAGACTATCCTCTGCTATGCCAAATTTCATCGAGATCCGTTCATCAGTTTAGGTTACAAACTCTAACAAACTTCCATCCATCTAAACTTTCGCACTTATAATATTATAGTAATAAGAAAGATAAAACGGCTAGCAGTCACTAATTTTACAATTTAATTTTATACTTTGGTAATCTTTTATACCTGTATCCGAAAAAGAACTTTTAAAATAATTATTTATTTTCATTCTATTTGTTTTATATTTTTTAGAATACCAATATCTTTAATAAAATCTCGTAAATAATAATGGCGAATTAAAAATGAAATAAGTCGGAAAATTCACGTACGTTTCGTAATAAATGTCAAAATGTCTAAAGCGCTATCTTCCTCCGGCATGTTTTCCTTCCAAAACGACGATCGCTTCACCTGAACAGAGCATTGCATGACAGAGATAAAATATAACAAATAGCAAATAAAACAAAAATTAAAATTACTGTTTAAATAGAACATGAGTATAAAACTTTCTCACCGGATATTACTTATTTTAACTTTTATATTTTCTATTGTAAAAATATAGATTTTACGAGAAATGTGTTCTCTTGCCGTAATTTCTGAGATGAAAATTTATATCAGCTGTTACTAGCGAATAACATAAAGACAGTAAAATCAGCTCATACAGATTGTAATTTATTGATTTGGTAATAAATTTACCTTTTAATAAAAAAAATCAGTTTTAAAAAAATTTAGTCTCTGTAATTTGTAGGTAAGCTATGTCAACAGTATACGTTACGAGGGAGCGCCGTCAATGCTATCGGGTGGCTGGATATTAAATTTATCAACACGTCGCAATTTTGAGGGATGTTTTAAAAATCTCAATCCTCCTCACAAAAATGTTGCAAATATATGAAATTATGTTATTTAATATGAAAAATAATCATTTATTATTATATCTATACTAATATTATAGAGACGAAAGATGTATGTTTGTATGTATTAAAATAACTCAAAACCTACTGAGCCGATTTCAAAAATTCTTTCACCGTTAAAAAGCTACGTTATCAGTGAGTAGCATAGGCTATATTTTAATTATTTTATACTAGCTTTCGCCCGCGACTCCGTCTGCGTGGAATTAAAAAAAAAACAAAGTCAGTAGCCTATGTGTTCTTCCAGACTACCCTCTACATCTATATCAAATTTCATCGAAATCCGTTTAGCCGCTTAGGCTACAAACTCTAACAAACATACATCTATCCATCCATCCATCTAAACTTTCGCATTTATAATATTATATTAGTGAGATTTCACGCAGGCTAAGCCGCGAACAGCTAGTTATTGATAGTTTTAGAATCGGTCCAGTCACAAAAGGCCTACAAATGTTATGTGGCTATATATAATTTCACTAATGCTGGGTTTCTGAAGTTTCCATTTATTTAATCATAACTTATTGATTCATTATTGTTAGGTTAACTTACACTCAACGGTGTAAAACTCAAGTTACGTAGTTCGGAAACGCATTTCATGAAGTAATCGAATCAAAAACCCTAACGAAAGGTTGAATGTAGATGGGAAACCGGTCATAAGTCGGGATTAAAAGTACTTTTTAAATTATCTAATCAATCAACATCTGAAGTGTAAAGCCAAGAAGAATAGAAAGAAAAAAAACATCTGAGATATGTTGTAACTATGACTCACTTTGATAGGAATATTGTTATCATTTCGTCACCTGATCGATTGATACAAAAATGCCATACAAGTATGAAACATTTACTAATACTTCGTGGTCTTTTCTTCTAGAATAATTTTTTATATTCCCTGAATTGTTAACGGCGAACAGATCAGTCATCGTTCATTTCTACGACTTAAGACTTACGAGTTAAGACGCCAGCGAAGTATTGTGAACTATAAAAACGCCAAGGCGTTCTGTTATAAAAACTAGGTACATTTTCAAGATCATTTTACCATAACATAGTATGCTATCTGCAGCTGAGTCTTGTTTGTTAACATAACTCCAAAATACCTGATCGGATCTGAATTTTTGTAACGTGTACATTAAAGTCTAGAGGACTGTATAGGATATTTACTAACTTTATAATTTCACACAGACGAAGTCACGAGCGACATCTAGTTGTATACAAATGTTAATCTCCCCTCTAAACACACAGAGACGCTGTCCCCGATACGTGACAAAGCATTCGAGCGACGCTAAACGGTTTACCGTCTTCGAGATGTGATTTACGAGGATCTACTAGCTTATTATATTTTATAACCTCAATAAAGCATCCTCACAATAAATATCTACTTTACATTTCATGGACATGTTTATAAATTTATAGATAGACTAGCTTTTGTCCACGATTTCGAGCGCGTGGAATTAAAAAACAAAAGTAAATAGCCAAAGTTCTTCCAGGCTATCCTCTAATATTGCCAAATTTCATCGATATCCGTTCAGAAGTTTAGGCTACAAACTCTAAATAATTTTGGTAAGATTTCAAATGAAATGTAAATTTTCGTCTTTTGTAAAATCGCTGAGATCATATATTTTTCCCACTATCAGTGGGTATGACCAATCTTTATCGTGTTTGGATAATCCAGATTATATTGATATGACTACAACTTCTTATGATAACGTTGTATATTAAATTGTAAAAATGAGTAAGGGAATTAAAAAAACAATTAATTTTTGGTCATGCAAAATACATACATCTGGTAATTTTGTATACATGTTTTAAGTACGTGTTTTGTATTGCATTTTTTAGCTATATGGATAACAAAGTCAACAGTATCCAATCGAATGGATTTTTTCAATGTTTCTGTTTTTCTTTCTTTCAGAATTACGTCCACGCGTTCGAGATCTCTCGGTATTTGGTGCAAGAGGCAGACTACATCCCTTGGGCATCTGCTAATACTGCGCTAAGCTATCTAGACATTGTACTCAGTGGCTCTGAAGTCTACGATCTATTTAAGGTTAGCTAATTATCTAATCTAGACTAGACATAAACTGTGACACTAATATTAATATTACCCATGATTTTTTGGGTAAACACATTGGATATGTTTTATAAGCTGTCTCACAATAGTTTAAATAAAAAAAATAGTACATTCATGTAGTGGAGAAAGACAAAAAAATAATTTGTAGTGTTTTCATATAAGACACAGGAGTGAAGAACTAAAAACAATCACTGAACTCATATTTCTTATCAACAGACTTACATGCTGGAACTATCAACACCTTTGTACGACCGTTTGGGTTTCTCTTCTCAATTACCAGAAGAGCACGTGACCGCTTACCACAGGAACATCGTCCTTGACATCCACTGCAGACTTGGTAACCAGCACTGCGTCAACCGCTCGCAGGAACTTCTGGAGCAGTTCAGGAATAACCCAAGTATGTAACCTCAAAGAAAACTTAAATTTTTATTGTGGTGTTTCATTTAAGCCGGGTACAGTCTGTTCTAACTGGTGTTAACTGAACAGTTCGGCTGTGTACAAAACAAAGACATTTAAAAATATATAGACTAGACGTAGTGAACATAATTTTTTTTCCGGTACTTCCTTGACAGGTGGTATCAGTTGTCACGTCCTGATCCATTTATGATTAGAAAAAATATCCATATAAGTTCATATGAATCAGAGCCTGACTAAACAGTTGTGCGATAGCTTAGTCAAAGGTGTGTGCGAGCTCTCAGTGAGATGTGAAAAATGTCTGAAGTTAAGTGTCAACTATGCCTCCTCTATATATTTCTTAAACGTCTTTGACTGTGTAGCAAGATTTCTAATAATTAAGTTTTACAAATAGGAAATATACGAGTAGTATTAAAATTGCCAAGTAAAGATTTGAATAACAAAAGATTGTATTGCAGGTCAGCGTTTGAACCCTGACGTACAAACCACAGTATTCTGCTCCGGTCTTCGCGGCGGCGACGTCAATAACTTCAACTTTCTCTGGAATCAATACCTCACCAGCACCGACTCCAGCGAACAATCTATTCTACTCAACGCTCTCGGTTGCACTTCGAATGCAGAACGACGCAACTTGTGAGTTACTGGCCCAATAATAATTCTATACAGGTTTTATCGCGTAATAGCTTAAATTGAATAGGTTTCACATAATATGCTTGGGATATAAATAAAGCCTATGTTAATCATTGATAACGTAGTTTTTTAAAGGTAAAAGATTTTTTTAAATTTGCCCGGTATTCTTTATGTGAATCGAATACATACAAAAATACAAATCTTTCCTCTTTACAATATCTTTTATCTATTGACACCATTGCCCTTTTTAACAGATTTCGAAGTTCTCAATTCGATTTTTTTTCTCAACTGTGGACCCAAAGCATTTATTTAATTAATATTGCGTGAGTTAATGCATCTTAATTCATGTGTTTAAATTTGCAGCTACCTGAACCAAGTGATCAGTCCGACATCAGCAGTTCGCGACCAGGACCGGCACTCCGTCATCGTGTCCACCATCAACTCCAGTCCTGAGAACATGGAAGTGGCTCTAGATTTTGTTATTGAACATTTCGCTGCTATACAACCGAGGTAAAATTGGCTCCTTAACACTTTGAATGCGATGATACGAACCAGGTCTAAAACACCTGGTAAGTATCTCGCGAGTGCGAATAGGAAATGTATACATGATATACCGGGTGTGTTAGACTTGGTACCGCAGGAACTGAAAGAAAAGTCTCTACCACTTTAAATGTGTTAACAAACAAAATTACAAATAATTTGAAATTAATGAGATTCTTCCAGCTCGAAAGCTCGCATTCCTTGTTTTTTTTTATAGCAAATACGTGTATTAATAGCAAAGACTTAGTGAAAAAAGGATTTAAATCTTATACGGAATTATTCAGTGATTTACATTCATGAGGTAGGACGCGTAATATTTCTGTGTACATTAAAATTTACAACACGTTTCATTTCCTTTCCTTTATGGAAAATGCATGAAAAGTGCCAACTATACAATACACACGAAGCAATGGAGGCGCGATATAATTTTCATACGAATGCGTTCCGTGAATAGGAAGCTTTCAAGCATGTCATTATTCGAAATGTGATGTTATATTAATATTTATAAAATAACTAGCTTTCGCCTGCGACTGCGTCCGCGTTGAATTGAAAAAAGTTACCTATGTGTTCCTCCATACTATCCTATACATCTATGTCAAACTTCATCGAGATCTCCAGCAGCTTAGGCAAACTCTAACAACTTTCGCATTTATAATATTAGTAAAATTCTTTATTCCTGATACCCAATATTAAGATGGCGATAAAAATTACGTAAGCTCTTTAAGAAAATTTAACGATAATTCATTATTTTATGATATTTCCAGAGTCCAAGGTCTGACCGGTACAACTAACATTCTTAACGCCTTCGCAAGAAGATTGACAACTCCACAACACTCAACAAAGGTAATATCCACATTCGACATTTTATTAAAACTTTCACGACCACGAACATAAAATGAAAATCTCGCTTTTTTTCGTGGACAATATCTTTTTATATACGAGAAAACATTTTTTATGGCATAACTCGCAAATGTTCTGTTTGTTGACCTGAAATTTAATTATAACTGCGTCGAAGAAAACTTTAATCCATAGTAAAAACTTATTTCTGCCCAATATTTTAAACACAAAGTAAATATAAGCTTACTAGCTTTCTAACTATGTATTCTTCCCGACTAACCTTTACATCTATACTAATTTTGAATCCGTTCAGCAGTTTAGGCTACAAACTCTAACAAACATCCATGCATCTAAACTTTCGCATTATTAATATGATTGCAAAATGTTGGTTTATCAACGCAAAATAAAATAAAGAAAACTTATTTCCGCCCAATATTTTAAATACAAAAAATACTTTTATTATTTAAACTACACTGAAGTATTATAAAAAAACGTTTAATAATTATCAAGACTTTAATTAAATAAATTTATGTTCCAGATAGCAACATTCATAACTCGTCACCAATCTATCTTCACGGCCGGTGAGTTAGCGGCGATAGGAGCCATACAAGAGAACATCGCCGCTTCAATAGCCTGGAGCCAACAGAACTATGCCACAGTCAGCTCCTGGCTAAATGAGAACTTCAGAAGTAACGCTAATACTCTCACTTCCAGCTTACTTATTCTTATTTCTATATTTATTGCTGTTAACAATATGTAACTAACTGTTTAGTCAAAGTAAGACAATTTGAAACGATTTATTATGTCAACGAAGACTGATGAATTGAGATTGAAAGTGTTTTAATGACAAATGTAATAGATGTACAAAATAATCAGAAAACGTCAATAAAAAACCTATTTAAGAAAGAAGACTATTTGCAAAAGTTTTATACTAATAAAAGTAACATAGCATAAGTATTTATTTTTATATGTTGATGTTAATTAAATTATTTTCACAAATACAGTCTTTTATATTCCTTTCCCAGATCTTTATATTTAGTACAGAACAGTCCTAATAACTGACTTAAATGAACTACTTACTAAAGTTAAATTTTATTCACATTTAAATAAATAAAAACTTAAAACTCAACTTCGTGCACCTAGCTATAGTGTTTGAGACAATACGCCACAAAGTCCACTAATCTAGCACAGGCCTGTCGCTGACCGATTTGATAAGCTATAATCCCATATCTCTTGCTGTCACGCCGAGATGACTCCCACAAGCATCGAGACGCGAAATTGTACACTTATTGTCACAAAAAGTGGGTACTCAAATTATGAAATTAATATATTTAAGAAAAAATAACATAAAACGTAACTGGAATTAATCTTTATAAGAAATAATTTTAAGAAATATTTGGTTAATAAATCAGAAATAATTTGTTCATCACATTTGTTCGCTATTGATGTTAGAATGTAACTAGTAGTTGGTGAACAATCTATTTTATGTAATTCGATATTACGCTTAACATGGTAAAAGAAATAAGAAGGACTTTATGAAACTACGAAACAGCTATATGTAAGACAATTTTTATAATTGAATAACGAAACAGAAAAAATAAAAATGCAGAAATCAATTTTTATCGTGACGTCTTGGGTATTTTTTATTTGGCACGAAGTGTACATAATCTTGTATTATCTAAACTAAAACTCTCGCCCTCCGAATATAAGTTTATTGCGGAACTTTCCCACTCTTAGTTTTTTATCAATCATGATGTAGTGGACATCAAGTATCTAAGTAATCAAGTCGGTGTTACCAAATTTTGTGCCGATGAAATATATTACATAGTAAAAATGAAAGTTGTGAAAATGGGTGTGTTACGAACAATATTTTATTTAACATTAATAACAATAACTACAGCATTACCAATTAAAAATCAAATCATCGAAGCCCCAGATTTAATAGAGCCCGAAGTTATTAAAGTAGCCAATTTAAATATAACGGAAACTGCAAAAGAATCGAACGATACCTTACCTGAAATAAGAGAACAGAATATATTAAAAACTTCGGATACTGGAACGAGAAATCAAGTCAGACCGGGAATGTCGGTATCGAATTATGACGTGCAAATAACTGTAAACGACAATGGTAATACTTTTAATGGGAGATTATTAGCTCAGGTGATCGTAGAAGATGCTAGTACAAGAGATGACGATATTATCTTACAAGTCGAAGGTTTAACTATTGACTCCGTTCAGTTTTCAATGGCCGGTGGGTCTAATTTCCAAAATGCTGACTTTGGTGTTGACGATGGAAAACTTGAAATTAGCACTGGCATTGAAGCGACTTTGTACAATTTTAGAATAGAATATCGGGGATCTTTAAGTACTATTGGCAGAGGTCTTTATGTTGGTAGTTACATTAACGACGGGTAAGTAAATTACGTTAATATCACATTTATTAAGTCGATTTTTATAAGAAATTCTGATATGTACACTTCAAGTCAACTAGAACTTATAATAAGAAAATATAGGCGATGTCCTAGTGGGTGCCTGTGCGGTTGTGGATTCAAACCTACTACATGACTCGTAATGCGTATATCTAAAAGTTAGGCTGTTAGTTTATTTTCATAATAATATGGTTTCTTACAACAGTGTTAATAAATTGCTAGAGTCTGCTACTGTGCTCTAGGCCTTTGTAAGCCTGACCTTATTTCTGTTTTTTTGAAATTTACCGTTGCTAATTTAGAAAGCGCCTGATGATTTTTTTCGATTCAATCATTGACGAACGTAACCAACTCTAGTAATAATTGCTAAACATCAATGGATTCCTACTAACGATATAATTTAGGAAGTGTACCTAGCCTTTAGCTTTTGTTTTATTGATATACTGAAGCACATCATGAATAAGTTTTGCTCACATGTGTTTACGCTTGATACCTGGACATCTTTTACACTATATATTTAGTTACCTAACTCCATGTCGTAACATTAGGCGCTTAGCGTCATTGCTTTGATTTATCTTCTTGATAACTGGATAGACTAACAACAGTCTTAACCACCTTATTAAGAAAGTACATGGATGAAGAAATCTCAGTATTTTTCCAGGAGGATTAAATAAAGCCCATATTAATTTCAAAAAAAAATATTTGAGTTAAATGCTGTGTATGTCGGACGCAGTTGAGATATAGATGTATAGTTGCTTAATCTTGCGAGAATTTCATTTTACGTTTCATTAGATAAGAGTTGTTGGATTGATATTGTCCGGGGCGATATAGGACAGGTAAGAGCTCACGAGACGAATCGCTCACTCAAAATTCAGAGATAAAGTGTTAAATTTCAAGATAACGTCAATAAACATGGCATCGAGGAATGCGGGTTTGCGATAAAGATCAGAAAAGTGTTTTAAAACACTTGTAAGAAAAGTATATTCCATGTCTTTATTAAAGGAGACAAGAGAATATTCAATGAATATGATGTTTTTAGTCGTCATCATTCCTTTTAATCAAAAGCCCATCTGCTAGATTTGAAGATATAGGTGGAGAATACGAAAAGAAAAATGGCATAGATTAGGACCATGAAAGGATAGGTCCACAACCAAGTGTAAGTTCTAATGCACGTATTGTAAGGACAAAAGAAGCTGCAATGACGAAAGGCGAAGGAGATGATCAAGATGCTAGACGAAAACTTCAAGAATGATAAGATAACACTATATGAATTGAACTTTATTTTGTGCCTTTGTAGTCATGCTTAAAAAAAATACAGTAAATAAATGAAAACAGCATTAGATAACATCGATGAATTATTTTCGATGATATACAATTAAATTATATATGTGCGTAATTCTATACTAATAACATTTTTAACATAGTCTATTAACTATCTGTTACGATATATTGAGTTTGGCATAAAAGCCAAGGAGATTTAAAAACCTGTTTATCGTTATTAGAATAGCTTAAATCGACACCATCGATAGACTGTCCTGAAACTATCGTTTATGTCTTCTAGAGTTAACCTGAAAAAAAAATATAATTAAAATAATACGAAAATCCCATAATTACGAACGATTTAAAGGTTTTTGTTATTAGATTAGATACAGCCTGAAGTCTTCTAATGCATTAATTACTTCTAACATCATATTTAAGAATATTATAAATACGTATTGGACAGATGAAAGTTTTATGATTTGACTCAATAAGTAAGATACACAAATATGAAATGTCATAAGTTATTTCATAGGTGACTTACTTACCATCTAAGGACACTACAAGACATGCTCATCTTGTGGCTGTATGATAAAAAATGTGCAGATACCTGACATCGATTCCCTTTAAAGATTCATTGACATAAATAACTTAAGATCTAAGATGATTCGATTTTATCTCTTTCGATTTTGACATTATCTGCGTCACGTATATTTTATAAGTCTATTTTTATTAATGATTTCGCTACTTGCATGTTACACTGTGTAGTGATCGCAAGAACACGGTGTGAAAGGTCATTTCGCTGATGAAAATGGCCCGTAACAAAAGACGATGGGAATTAATTTTCGTGACCTTACTTCTTTTAAAAGTGTCTGTGATATCTCTTCCGATACAGCGAAATTTTAATAGTAATGAAAATACGGATTCTATAGATACCAAATTTCAAACATTCAAACCGGAACTAGATGTTGAAAATGTAATTAATAAGAACAATAACATAGTGAATGAAGAGAATGTCATTAATTTTAACGCGACAAACTCACTTAATGTAACTACTAAAAATGCTCCGTCTCCATCACGGAATAATGTAAGACCAGGACAAGAAGTCACACAATACACTATACAGCTAACAGTAGACGGTGATAGTTTTACTGGCAGAAGTCTAATGGAAGTTCGACTGGATCCAGGTTCAAGGGAAGATGAGATGATTTTCCATTTCCGTGGTTTGCAGATAAGTCGAGTTATGACCGCCATTTTCACTGAAGCAAATCTTGCGGAGACTCCATTTAGGGTCAGGAATAATAGACTGGAAATCAATCCTAGACTTGCAGCTTCATCTTTCATAGTAGTTGTAGAATATACTGGAAAACTCAGTGACAATGGTCTGGGATTTTATTCAGGATCATACGGTGAAAAGTAATAATTTAAAAGATCTTTAGAAATCACTCCATAACTTATACTACCATTAAATTATTATATCGGACTGCTTTTGTTTCTTCCTGTGTACTTTTGTTAAATAAACTTCTTTATAAATTCCAGAAAATCTGGTCTATGGCTATATGAAGTCTTACCGCACACTGATAATGTGATTTTTATATTGTTTCAGTACCTACCTTGCGATGAACCTTCATCCTACGAATGCTAGAAGAGTCTTTCCCTGTATCGACGAACCGAACCAATCATCTACAATTAGGTTCACGTTTAATAACATCGAGTATGACAACATGGTAGTGAATTCAATGCTAGAAGATAACAGCCAGTACGTATCCTATAATTAACACTTAGAATGCGGGAATATTTCGCACAGAATTACATGTGCAGCGGGTGTTTTTTAGTAAATCGCGAGGAAATTTGGTTTTCCAGAATCGAAAACTGCTATATTGTTTACCACGAATGCTCTAAATACGTATTCTTACGTGACCCGCGCTCCAGCAACACTGCAAATACGTAAAAATACGTTCCCCGTATGCCAAGTGTTGACATTATAACTAATTTCTTATGTTAACATTTCCTTTGTATTTTGTTTCATTTATTTTAACAGAACGCAGTTCAGGCCACTACAAGGACCTCCGCATTTATGGGGCATGGTGGCTCATAATTTGAACAATGCTTATTTCCCAACACCGAATGTCGTGTTGAACGGACGTCCACAGGTTTTGAACCAAGAAGCTCAAGCATCTATCGCAATTAACCATTATTTCCATGCACTAAACGAATGGACAAACAAACCTTACCTTGAAATTATCCTTAATCAAAATGGAAGGATGAACGTTATAGCATTGCCTGATACTGACAGAGATTGGTACGCGCTGTCAACCGTGTGCATTTGGTAAGTTGTGATTAATATTTCGGTAGCACTAACTAATCTAAGCATCTTTTGTGGTCTAATAGTTAAATCCAGCTTTCAACTAAATATACATAAAGTAATTATTTTAGTTCAAGCATAGCCAGGACCTATTATTTTGATAAAATGAAAATACAAAAATGTAGAGATGTTTCGAGGATTTCTATTTATATGCAGAAAAACATGTAAACATTTTACTTAAAAAATACTATATCAAATATCAAATATTTATGCCTTATTTACGTCGGAAAGGAGTTTATTAGTAAACTAGCTGTTCCTGTGCGGTTTCATCCGTGAAATTATAAAAACTTTATTTTATATTATTTACATTTGTCAAATATCAAAATTCAAATGCACAAACGACAACTAAGGTCTTTGACACTGACCATCTTGCTTCCTTGATGTCGGTAGCAATGTATGGTCTCTTTCCCACATTAGGATTTTTATCCAATTTTTACCCCCTAAGTTTAAGAGCGTGAAAATATATAGCCTAAAGCCTGACGTAAATGAAGGGCTTTTAATTAAAAAAAGAATTATTCAAAAATATGCTGTAATTGCTGACATCTTAGACAACAAAGAAATGTGTGTTTGCGCTTTATTATATTAGTATAGATTATTTCCTGTTTAACATTTTTCTTTTTGAGTTGTTTTGAGATTAAAATGATTCCTTGTTTCAAAATGTTATGAATCCATCGTTTTGATACTGTCATGATTAGTTTGATGAAGATATCAGCTGAATATGATAGTGGGTTATCAGCTATCCAGTACTATTCTTAAAATATTATTCAATCGATATTTTTCTGTATAAATTCATAAGTTTATTCTCACATATGACGTAACAAGAAGTATCTTTGCATGTAGTTCGAGTAATCAAAATGCAATCATAATTATTCGTTCTATCATCTATAAATATCCAATACTCTCCCATAATTCTAATCTAATTCCAAACATAAAGGTCTCTTCATTTCATATTATTTCTAGGGAACCGTATGTTTTCATGGAAATAAACCATTCAGTGAAGCAAAGACAACTAGCTCTGACTAAGATAGCAGAGTCGATGTCGAAGCAATGGTTCGGCTACGTCATACATCCCGAGAACTGGCGCTTCCAGTGGGTCACCAGTGGCTTAGCTACTTACGCCGGCTATGAAATGCTTAAGGACGTAAGTATCTTGTTATTATAACAGTACTGTCTAACGAAAGAGTTTAAAAGTATAGTCTGATTAGTGTCGTTTGTATAAAACTACCGAAACTATTAGTTAGTCTAGACAATAGGTAAAGCAAGCGACATGTGCTGGATTTTCTAGTAAATGCAAAATTTGTGCTAAAGCTTTTAGATTTATCAGTAATTTTTCTGTTACAGTTCCAAGATGGTCCCCTTGACACGGATAATGCTTTACTAGATGTCAATACATTATTCGTAACTGAAGTAATTCAAGAAAGTCTCCTTCGAGATGCGTATGTCAATTCTCAGGCTCTTGAACCAGATAAAGATATTTTTGATGAAGAAGATATAAGGCACAATGTAAATGGCTTATTGAAATACAAAGCACCTGCTATAATGAGAATGCTAAGACTGGTACTGGGTGGAGCTGAGGATGATTTTATACAGTTAGCTGCTAGAGCACTCCTCAATAGCAGGTATTTTAATTAAATCGTGATTTAAAAGGAATCTTTATATATAAAGAAGGACATATTAATATAATTTTAATCCAATACATATTCTATATATGTCTAATCTTTTTTTCAGATCTTTACAAACAGTTAATTCTTTGAACTTCTACGATGCAATAAACAGTGAATGGTTATTTGGCGGAGCAGAAGTAATCGATGATATACCAGATTTCTTAGAATCATGGATTCAGACCACAGGTTATCCTACAATCCACGTAGGTTTACGACAAGGTGGTGTCCTTATTACGCAGGTAGTTAAAGTATTTCGTATTAAAATATTTGTATTCAAACAATTATTATCTTTTAAAGTACTCTTTGATCCCAATGACTTGCAAATTATAGTTTGGATTTAAATGATATTTTTAGGAGCGTTTTGCGTTCTCTCCTGTTGCGCAAAGGAATTATGAGATACCAATAACATATACTACCAACGTGAATCCAAACTTTGGTGATAATAATATTCATCCAGTAAGTGTAATTGATGGAACAACAACTTTAGATTTGGATATCGATGATGAGGAAGGCTGGATCATATTTAACATTCAAGCTCAAGGTGAGAGACAAACTTTTAGATAGTAAATGATTTAGGACTATTGATTTAAATTTGCTATCTATAAAGTATTTAGTACACACATACACACATTTAGAAGTGTACCCGTACTCACGTTTAGAAGTATTATATATTTATATCAGGGTTCTCATTAATGGAAATGTTTATTCTGAAAACAACGGATTATGTCTGTTATCTCTAAAATTTTAAAATTTTAATACAAGAATTATTTTATGCAATAAAGTAACATCCAATACAGGTTATTATCGAGTGAACTACGACCCAGATTTATGGGACAACTTGATAGATGCTCTCGAAGACCCCGAGCGCAGGGAAGAGATACATCCGTTGAACCGAGCTGCGGTAAGTCTATGCGATTCCTTATCTATTAGACATTGTATATTGTATTTCTCATACAATATTGGCAATACATTTAAGAGTTTTATTCAGCATTTTGAAAATGTCATTCGTCATAGTAATAATGTCCGTATGCTTTAACATAGCCCTTTAGTAATAAATAGGGAATTAGGTCGTGTAAGTCCGAAGTAATCTATTCTAGTTACATATATCTTTAACGATAAAAAAATAAAGATTAAAATCCCAATAATACAATATTTCAGCTGCTAGACGACTCCCTAAATTTAGCAAGGGCCAGTAAAATCGATTATGAAATCGCATTAAGAATCGCTCTCACTATGGAACATGAAACAGAGTACGCAGTATGGAAAGCATTCGTTAGGAATATGAACTTCTTGAGGAAACGACTCACAGCATTGATTGAAGAAGATGACGATTTAGATCAGGATATTTACTTGGTAAGTGGGATAAAAAGAGTTAATGTTTTAGAAGATTTTGTTCTATATTGCATTCATGTAGGTTCCTAAAATTGTAAAATTCAGTTGCCAAGGAAATTTCGGAGAAGGTTCTTTATGTAAATGATTTTTAACTAAGATCACAACAAATTCCATACTCATTTCTGTTTTATTTCCAAACAGAGAATGGTGAGAAGAGCTATTGTTGCGTTTGAAGATGAAATTGGCTTCGAACCGCAACGTGCGACGGAACCCGCCATGGTGTCCCTTACTAGAGGCCTTGTGATGGACCACGCCTGCAGGTCTAACTATGATCCCTGTATTGGTGTCGCTATTGACATGTTTTATGATCCTAATAATAATGAAGTTGTGTAAGTATCTATTTTTCTATTTCCAGTGGTATCCATATACAGTGACACTTCACCGACCTCTGCATAAAAAGTTTTCTTAAGTCAACAATGCATTCACACGCACTGGGTATTTTAATTCAAATTGTGCAATTTTCATTACAGAAATCCAGATATTCCTCGAGACCTGAGGCCGGCGGTTTATTGTACAATGATAAGAGAAGGCGACGAAGCCGTCAGAATTGCGTTATATGAACGAATGGACATTGAACCATCGTATTATGAGCGTATCGTAATTTTAGAATCACTGGCTTGTTCTCAAGATGCTGGTTTTATTAGAACGTAAGTTTCAACCACCGGTCAACATCATTTTTTAACATAGACTGATTTAATCAATATGAGGTTTGTTTAAATTGTTTTTAATTATAAGGTTTTTAGAAGAAACAATTGCAAACAATAGCCCGTACAGTGCGGAGGAAAGCGTAAGGATCTTCAAAGCAGTTGCAGAGAGCAGTTATCAGAACGCAAGGCTCGCCCTCAACTTTATTATATTAAGAACAAATGAAATTCGGACTAGGTCAGTATTTACTTAACTCTTCAAAAATCTCTAGAAGTCACAAATCCTGTCTAATGTCTTTAATTGCATTTAAATGAATTGCACTAGATCAGATTTAAGTGTTTACATTTTATTATGTGACACTGTTTAGTTTATTTTATAACAAAAGGTGGAGTTTATTATAATTTTCTAATTGTTTATAACATGTCAATACAAGGACATGAGGTGGCACTAAACTTGACATCTAACAACCTTTCAAAGAAGTTACCGGTGAAAAAACGTTATTCACTAGGTATAGCTTATAGATTTCTTAAATGATTTTGATTATTTGTCGTCCAGGTACGGTGGTGCTGACAAACTTGAAGAGATCATAGTGACACTAGCAGACAATATGGCTAATGAAGATTTATCTACTGATGTAAGTATAATTTAAAAATTACAATGCATTAAAACATGCTGCATTAAAAAAAGTTTGGTTAAGAAATAAACCAGTCTCATTCTTGACAATAAAAAAATATTATTTAAACAAATGTTTATCAAAATAGTTACTATCTTATTATTATTATTATAAACGCGAAAGTTTACATGTATGGGTAGATGTGTGTAGCCTAAACTGCTGAACAGATCTCGATGAAATTTGGCATAGATGTGGATGGAATAACACATAGGCTACTTAGTTTTGTTTTATTTTTAATTCCACGCGGACGGAGTCGTGGGCGAAAGCTAGTGGTATTATATTTAATATTGATTAATTTAAATTTTAGTTTATTAACTGGATTGGCGCTAGAAACAACAACTTAGATGATTCTGAAGACTTTGCTGAGACTGTAGCAGCACATGTCGATGAAAATGTAAATTGGGATATCGCACAACTCGAATATGTCTACGAATGGATAGACGAAAATGATGCGTCCACTCTATTTGTGTCTGCAATTTTAATAACTCTATCTCTAGTTATTACTATTTTTAATAATTAATTCGATTATTATTTAGAGTAAGTTAGTTATTATTAGTTTTGAATTATTATTATCTAGAGTTACAGTGATTTTTAATATTATTAGTAGTATAAGGAAATGTTTATTTTAATAATCGTACAATCGTTTACTTTATGAAACTACTTATGTTTAAAAATTAAGACCTATATGAAATAGTGTGGAAATAAGAAGTAATTTAAAATTTAAAGTTTTAGAGTAAAATATTATTAATAAGGGTAAAATAGTATGTTTTTAGTTTTAAAGTGTGAGTATTGTAGAAGATGAAACTCTATATTATCTGTATTGATATTATTTGAAGTTTCATTTTAGCTCATAAATGTTTGCAGAAATTTAATATTTGTTGATGGGAATAATATAGACGACCAATGTTTAATGTTTTCAAATAATTTTGGACAAATGTTTATTGATAAAGTTGTTTTTCGTTGCATTTTATGATTCAATACTGGATGAAATTCGATTATCGAATTAATTTATTAAATATTATTTCAATATTTTAATTAAGCCTGCAAATAATTTATGGTGCAAAGTTTGTGATCACTTCTTCTTATACAAAAGTGTAACTAGATTGATGTGAAAATGTTAACTTCAACTTTATGTTTAAGTGAATTAAGTTTGAATGTTGATCAGAATTATAATTATCTTAGGTTAGTGTCAAAATTGCACAAAGTGTTAGGTACTATTTTTTTACTTACGTTATTTCTTAAGTTTTAATAATATACCTAAGTAGTTAATATTTTAAGTATTATTGAAGCAGTACTGTTGAAGTTTATTATTAATCATTTATTAATAATTGCATTGTTAAGAAATAATATTAATAATTGTATTGTTGCATTATCACTCACGGCTATTAATAAGGTAATATTAAATTATTTTACTTATAATTAATAATTAATCAACTAAATTTGTTGCAAACGCGTCCTCTTGCTTCGAATTTAGGTTTTTTTATTTTAATAATATATTTATTAATGTTTATTAATGTACATAATACATTGTGTGTTTTAAATAAATTTGTTGGTAGTATTTTTTTTTTCTCCGATACAATAAACCATATCCCAAGTTAGTTATTTTTCATAGTTGAATACCAACTTACATCTACGAGTATACTAATATTATAAAGAGGAAAGATTTGTATTTTTGTATGAATTGAATTCACGCAAAAACCACTGGGCTGATTTAAAAAATTCTTTCACTATTAGAAAGGTAAATTTATCTGTGAGTAAAGCAGACGAAGCGGGCAACAGCTAGTTGGAAATAATAAGACTATTGTAATTCAGTTTTTATTATTTTTCAAATTATTCGTTACAGTTAATAAATATTAAACGATAAAACATATATGAGTACATTAATATATTTATCTGACAAATAGAAATTGACTAGATTTACATACAAATAGAATTATCCATTTAAACTAAAGTAAAAATTACTTCAAAGGATAAAATATACTTATTTTATACATTAACGAAGTAATTATTTTTTAAAAAAGCAAGCCGATAATAAACTGATTAAAAGTAGGAATGTGAATAAAATAAATTAACGAGTTTTTTATTAAATATTAACATTAAAATTAATAAAGTTAATAAAATGGCAGCGATTGCAATATTAATTCTTATTAAATCAATTCTTAGCGTGGGCTTCCACTACAAAATGACAGTCCAAACAACTATCAATTTACAGTAAGCCATCCACTAACCAGTACTACACATTTAAATATAAAAGCGTCTTAAAAAGGCCTCACTTCTCCAAATACAAAAATTTAGACAATTGCAAGCGGCACTTGTAAACCGCAAACGTTTCGGACTTCGGCTGTTAATCAAATTGTTTGAAGTCGAAAACAAAAGTATAGAATTTAAAATACGTCACAGAAATACTTTATCATGATCACAGATAAAGAATCTGAATACAAAAATTTGAAAATTTGTCCGCATTTATCCAGTAATTTATTTAAATTCAGTTTATCTAACAATTAAAGTTATTGTTAATAATAAAATTGTAATTATAAAGGAAGACATTATTGAGGCAGCTCCTCCGGGTCCTGTCACCAAAGTTTGTGCAGTCGAAGATTCGGTGGTTACCACGAACTGTGAATAGATGGATAAGATTAACTCGCATATTGCAGCACTAAAGGTCATTTAATGGTTACTTAAGCAGTTCCTTCCGTACATTACTCAAACAAAATCAAGACTAACGATCTCCTATAGTATTTGGGAATTTATACAGCACTAGTTGTTGCTCGCGACTTCTTCTTCGCGAAATTAAAAAAATTATGTAGCTTTTTGTTGGTGCAATAATTTTTGAAATCGCTCCAGTAGTTTTTGAGTTATTTCAATACATAAAAAATGCATATCTCCTCTTTGTAATATTAAGTATAGATTAAACTGCACTAAGTTGTTTAGTCTGCTTCTCTTCATACGCTTATTTGCACATTTCTCTTATTTTACACTAAGGAACTACTTAAGTAATCGTAAGTATAAATAAATTTACCTCAGTAGTTGACCGCACGAGTTCCTGTGGCCGAGGAGTTCCTATAGGTATTCTATACAAGAATCTGTTCTCTTCTCGCCTGAAAATGTTTTACTGTTTTATGCAAAGCTTGATATTGTCTTGGTTAAGTTATGAAAATTGAGACTGCGAGACTTTTATAGTCTGCCATACAGGGATACACCCAGCACTTCGCTATTCTATCGAATTCAGATTGTACAGTCGGGGAAACTGGCGGTCTCCCACCTTAAAGCCCACGCTTTAAGGTCTTGAGGTGTAAGGAAGCAAAATGTTCAAACCATTTCAATGAGTTTTGTCTCGTAGACAAGGCAAATTTTCCTAAACCAGAACATCGCAGTTATCCGCGACTGTATATGCCACTATGAAAAAGGTAAGGCCTCTATAAACTTAGACGCTTGACTTTATCCAGATTGTGTTTTTAAAACATAAATATACTTGCATTTTATGTTCTGCGTTAATTTTCTCCTCCAGTTCACAGCGACTCAATCCATCGCCACCGAAATTACCATTCGATTCGCTTTGATGTACGTAGTAAAACGTTTCTCGGAAATCGGGATTCATTCTGTAAACAATTATCCACTTAATTAGGAATTATACAAAACATTATTTAAAAACTATACACATAGAATCTTATTAAAATATTATTTAATACTAAAATTTAGTATTTTTAGTGCAATAGTTATATTCCTAAATAACTCAGTAATATGTTGTTATTATCATATGAACAGATAGTTTAGTAACTTTGGTCTATTTTTCAGATTTCAAGAATACTAGTAGATTATATGCTACTTATTAACATCTAGTTTTCGTGCGTGACTCCGTCCGCGTCGTATTAAAAAAGTAAGTATTCTATTTGTTCTTCCAGACTATGCTCAACATCTACGCCAAATTTAATTGAGATCCGTTCAGCAAACTACAAACTCTAACAGACATCCATCCATCTAAACTTTAGCATTTATAATATTAGTAAGGTGTTTTAGTACATATGTCTCTCGAACGGTGTACGTATCGATTTCATGTAATTCAAGCACGGCTGATGTCTGAGAGTGCAGGCGAAGTCAACTATAATACTTCTGAAGAGACGTATGTTTGGTCGTTGTTCTCGATTGTCTATTAGTCGTTTGTATAATGCAGCTACTTTTGATCGCATAAATTCCTGTAACATTAAGAAACATTGCACATTGATACTCATCAAAATTTAGTCCGGTATTATGGATTACAAGAGATCACATAAAATTGACATATATGTACATACTAGCATTCTAAAAAACAACGTAAGTAAGCCTCTGTGTTCTTCCAGAGTATCCTCTACATCTATAACAAATTTCATCGAGATCCGTTCAGCAGTTTTGGCTACAAACTCTAACAAACAACAATTCATCTGGATTAATGAGAGTTTATATTTAATAAGTTAAGATAATCCCATTTTAATAATATTAAATACAAAACAGATCCAGCGACTGCAAATAATTTAACTAGTTTTTCCGTAGGCAGCTATTTGAGCCGAAGTACCTGCCATTCTTGATACAAGGTCTTCGTCATGTGACAATTAGCGCCATCTATCTTCAACAATTCAAAACCGGCAGCAGCGGCGTCCCAAACCACATCACTCAATTCTTCATTGAGGTAGTCCAGAATTGTCATAGCAATGTTTATATCCAAGTCCCCAGCGCTAAATAACGCAAATACGTCGTTAACAATCTGTTGAAAACAACCATTAAATTAGAATTATAAATAAAAATGTTATTTGAAACTTTAGCTTTAAACACTCTATCTACTTTCCAATTTTATACTCTAGATGGCGCTAAAATGAAAAATCATACAAACAACTTTAATAAACATTTATTCTGACTATTTTGAATTTATTTATTTTAATGCTTACCTGAGCTCTGTTCAGTTCATCAATAGCAAGATGGTCTTCCTTTAATGTTTTAGCTATAAGTCTCCACGTGTAAGTATCGTAGTTAACGCGATAATACCCTGTAATCATACGAATATTATAAATGCGAGAGTTTAGATGGATGGATGTGTGTTAGAGTTTGTAGCCTAAACTGCTCAACGGATCTGAATGAAATTTGGTATAGATGTAGAGGATAGTCTGTAAAAACACACA
The DNA here is from genome assembly GCA_003118335.3 of Papilio memnon. NCBI lineage: Eukaryota > Metazoa > Arthropoda > Insecta > Lepidoptera > Papilionidae > Papilio > Papilio memnon. The sequence continues at coordinate 129,095 of LD700008.1, read as the reverse complement.
GGCTACTCTCTATTGGTTTTTTAATGAACTAAGTTATCATCTAGGAAACTAAAATAAAATGACAGGCAAATTATGGCCCAATTTAAAAAATAAATAAAGTTATTTTCAGCTTCCAGCTTGTCCTCCCCTACCACAATTCCCTGTCACTGGGAACTGGCAAAACTTCCAGAATGTTTAAGAGAAATTAAAAACATAACATGTGTTGTTTTCTGACTCAAGTCGGGATTGTACACATAAACGCATGAACTCATGCAACGGTTCCACAAATAGACCGCAGATTATTTCCACCTCGGCCAAGGATGACACAGCCGTTACTTTGAGGTCAGATTCAAGATCAATCGTTTTCTAAGAAGTGTGTAAACAATATTCGCATTTTGATTTATACATATTTTTTCCTTAATTTTTTTGAAGCCTTCACGTAAGAATTATTCAGAATCTATGTAAACAAGTCAATTTAAAATTGTTCTTTCATTATTTCCGATTTTGTAGTCGATTTTGTAGTCAATTTTAATTTGCTAAAACGGAATATAGCTTTTAACTAGCTGTTACGACATCATCCACGTGAAATAAAAAAAATTATAAACACAGCCAATCTTCAGTGATATCGTATTATAGCTTTTTAATGGTGAAATTGAAATCGGCCCAGTAGTTTTTAAGTTATTTCAATACATACAAAAATCTAAAAATACAAATCTTTCCTCTTTTTTTATATAGATAGATAAAGGAACTGAATATAGAAGGAAAATTACCAGACGCATTTCTATTAAGTATTATCCAGCCTCCGTCCAGATTCTCTCCGAAGGAATACGTCTGCATACCGATGGTGAACCGAGGTTGGTAACAGTTGTAGCAATTCTCGTTGTTCTGCATTATGTACGACACTGGGATCAAATAGTTCGAGTCCACACGATTGAGGTTTGTGAAGCTGAATTGTCTCTGGAATACAAAACAAATATATATTAAACGTTAAACAATCTTACATCTTATTAATAATATAAATGCGAAAGTTTAGATGGATGTTTGTTAGATTTTGTAGCCTAAACGGCTGAACGAATCTCGATGAATGATATCATCATTGATAGGCGGAGATGTAGAGGATAGTCTGAAAGAATATATAGGCTACTTAGTTTTGTTTTTTAATTCCACGCGGACGGAGTCGCGGGCGAAAGCTAGTTTAGAATATTTAAATCTTTAAATTACCTGTTTAAGAAGAATTACATTTGGATTTCGATCTCTGAGTACTTGTACGTTAATAACAGGATAACCAGCTTGATGGAACCACGACTTTAAGACCCTGGATGCTGTGGAACCATTGAAGAACTGATGAAGACATTCCACCGTGTCTTGATCCAAGCTTATCATGAAATCTTCCAGAGATATGTATTTCCCTCTCCTGTAAATAAACATGAAGCGATGACATCAAAAAAATATCGCTAGAAGACATGATTGTATGGATAAGACTAATTGTTACATTTCTTAATTCCGATGTGGTTAAGTCCGTCAAAAGCAAAAATAAAAATGCAAACGACCCAGAGAATGTGCAGTCACACACCAAAAGATATAAGAACCTAAAGTAAAAGATGATGTTGTATTTTATACTAGCTGTTCGCGTGCGGCTTCATCCGCATGTAATTATAATTTTATTGTTTACATTTGTGACATTCTCAATTGC